>OOFC01014432.1:50766-62678 GCA_900323345.1 Pseudochromis fuscus
CCCCCCCCGCGCTTATTGTCATAGCAACAACGGCAACCTAATAATCATCGGTAATAACGCATATTTCCCAAGGTCAGAGGTGTCAGAGGCAACAAGTACATCTCATAAACCTTTTAGGTGACAACAGGCCAGCGGGGTAATGTCAACAAGGTCTAATCTTAATGCCTTGAAAGTAATAAAAGTGGAACTCATTAAAGTGGGACAGGGTTTGAAGATCCCAACCAGCATGGAGAGCATATAAATGGTGCCCTCAAGAAACAAATATTTAGCATTTCATTAGACAGCAGAGAAAAGCGAGGGAAGCAGGGAAGCAGCGAGGCAGGGAGAGAAAAAGTAAAGGGAGGGGTGTTTCACTGCTGACCCATATTAAATGGAGTTAAGTGTTGCTCCGAGCAGGGGCCCTAAAAAATGTCAAAGTGTGTGTAAATGACTATAACTTGCGTGTGTCTTATTTTTAGTGCGATCGCGAATAGCCCACCCTGTTGTGCTTCCTCGCTGATTAAATAAGGGCGATTAGAGAGAACACCTGAAGCGGGGCGAAAAAATGCGCAGACTTAATGTTTTCACAGCATCTGCTTGATGACTCCGAAAATACATAAATGTCAGTCATCTGCAGGCAAAAATGTCATCACTGCTTCTACCCTGTAAACGGATGTTCACATGAATGCTGCAGCCAAAACATGATAGCAGGGTTGTCTGTACAAACCACTGCAATGTTGAATCCTCATGTAGGTTCATCATCTCAGTGATCACATCTTATAAAAGTAATAAAAGCCACTGTTGACTCAATTACTTTTGAAAAGAATGAAACAGAGGACAAATGCTTTAAATTTGATTGGAGATATTTTCAAGGGTAAGTAGTTTCAGGTGAATATATACAAGGCTATGGCAGCATTTAAATAAACAAGGTAATAACCTTTTTGCAGCGACTGTCTAATCACAGCTCTGCAGTCTGAGGTCAAATGTGTCCGTGTTAAAATTCAAGGCTTGCTCCCTGCATTGCATGCACTCATTCTAGTGGAGGTAGGAAGCAGTCAGCCACAACCAGTCCTCAGCAAACCAAGTGGAAAAGTGTCTCCTTACAGTGTCCCAGGAGGGACTAACCAGAAAAAAAAAGGAGTGCTAATAATCCACCAGCACAACTCCAGTCTGTATGTCCTTCACACTTACTTTAATCAGCAGAGATGGAGAAGTAATTGGGGCAGAGGAGAGAGAGAAAGGAGGGGAAAAAAAAGAAGGAGGGAAGCCCCAAGATATATGAGGCAGGGGAGACGCAGAAAGACAAACCTGGGGGTTTGTATTTGTCTGTTGCGGGTGACGGAGTGGAGCATGTGTTAATCAGCCATAATGCAGCACACTATGTCATATCACATTATGCTCTCTGCCGGCGTATCACCTCCTCTCACTCTTTCAGCCCCCTCGTCTAGTGGCCTTCGCCCCGATAGCAGAGTGAAGGGGTTGAAGTTGGGGGGGGTACAGTGAGGGTGGGGGTGGCAGGAGAGACTGCCTGAGTTATTTCTGCACTGATGAACCAGAGGCAGCCACAAACCTGCCCCTGAGGACCTCTGCTAAGAGCCCGCAAGAATCCTGTGCATGACTGGAGAGGGGAAGCACACGGCCAAGGACATACAGACAAATGTATGTAAACCAATGCACAGGCTCATATACATAATAATGAGCAAGCACACGAAGACAAAATCGAGGGGGAAAAAAAAAAAAAGCATCACACCTGGACAGTGAGGACCAACCTGCTGCAAGTGGAGAAAATGTAGCACTAAACAAAAAGGCCTATTTCTTGTTTATATGCTTCATCAAGTAGAATATTTCATCCGAGAGTGTGCGTGTTCCTCAGGACCGGTCTGATGTCCTTGTGGCTGGATGCATTTTTCAGATGACATTTTCAAAGTCAGCGTGTAATGCTGCAACTCATGTGAATGTATAATTCAGCGAGCAGAAGGTGAGACTGCTGAGACGTCATCGAGTGTGTCTTAGGTTCTCTCTTGCGCATGAGAGGAACAAATTTGGACGCTTCCCTTTTTCCAGGTGACCGCCGTGTGTGTGTGTGTGTGTGTGTGTGGGAGCATGGCCGGTGTGTCAGATGGAGAACTGAAGCAGATAAAGATGGAAAGAATGTTTGTATGTGATTTCACAAGACTGCGAGCGGAGCTGACAGACTGCTGAATTTGCAGCTTGGAATTGGGGAAAAGGAAGATGAAGACAGAGAGAGAGCGAGAGAGAGAACTGGGAGTTGGGGTGTAAATAACACACACATCACTGGGTCCACTGATCTCTTTCCCTGTCTTCCCGTCTCTCCGCCTCGGGGCACTGAGGGTCCAGCTTGCCGACTAAAGTGGGGGTGGTGTCCCTGGAGAGTGTGTGTCTGTGTGTGTGTGTGTGTGTGTGTGTGTGTGCACCGTCTGTCTGCACGGGCTCAAAGTGTGTTTGAGTAAGCAGGAATGAGACAGTGAGAGTATGGTGTGTGCACGTGTGGCGCCTCCCTCCATCTGCAACCAAGTTTGTGTGTGTGTGTGCGGATGTGTACACAGCACACTGAGAATCATATTATGTAATCTTTTCGCCATACGAAAAAGCCTCTGTCAGCTCTTTGCTTTTGTGTAGTAGGTGGTTCACTTTGTGCATACAGTGCTGAGAAGAAAGATGAAGGCAGGGAGGGAACACACACACACACACATATGCATACAAGCACAGAAAAATCATGGAGTAGTAAACAAACAGAAAAGAAATGCAATGCAGTCAAATACATATGTGCGCACACACACAAATGCAAAGACACAATGCAGAGCCACAGACTGAATCCTGGGAATTGGAGGAGCGTATAATAGAGAGTACAGTCCTATCCATCTATTCCAGAGATGTGAGGTCTCACACGGGTCACCTCTCCCATTGTGACCACCCTGCAGGCAATAATGTCCCCTCGCTGTGATCCCGCTGTCCTTTCACACTTGCCAACAAACCCTGCAACCTTCATCTTGCTTGTGTATTGACACTTTGGCAACAGGGCCAAATGTTCTCTCACTCAATGTGTTGATGATTTCCAGCACGGGACATGAGATCTGAGCCACTGATCTGAAAGGTGATAGGCTATGATAAAAGCTTTACTACTGTTCTGTACTAGCTAAAGCGAATACTACTATTTAGTTATGAATCGGCAAAGAATGACATCTGTATTGATTAATAAAAACGTGTCAGTGCTGGGACCGCTGCACCATGACTCATCAAACTGTACTAACCTGTTTATTGCAGCTCACAGCTACAAGACTGTGGTCAGGCCTAAGACAGGAAGTGCTGGGGGGCGAGGCCTTGGAGCTGTAGCGGCTATTTGACTCGTGGCTGCTACTGCACAGGACAATATATTCAAAATGCAAACAAGACTCGCATCAATAGATCGCCCCGAGAGATGATGCACTGTGACTTCTGGCACAGTTTTAGCCACTCATCTCCTGAAGGGCCAAAAAATGCTAATTTGAAAGCAACATAATGATTCTCCTGGGGCTCCATCTTTAAGATAACTGAGCAAAAAGCTACCTCTGACCCCATTTCATCCCCCCATTAGTTTTCTGGTGTTTGAAAATGCCTCTGCACATAGTGATCTATCAATATGTGAGCTTTAAACGAAAAAAACCTCGTAGAAACAATATTCACAAAGGGATATATATAAGCTGCAACATGTTCTCTACAGGTACTTTACTGCGTGTACAAAATGTATTATTTACAGCTGTCATTTACAGGTACACAATAGATCTGAGTAGCTACTGGGTGTTGTGACATTAGTTACCTTGAATCAGCAGTTTTAAATAAAACACCTGCATTATGCATGGCCAGCACAATGCACGCAATATGCTTAACTGTCTTCAGCTTAAAATTCCTGCCCCATCACTGGAGGAAAAAATGCAGACACAAAAAAAAAAAAAAAGAGGAGAAACAAACCTCAAAACCAACACAGGCCTCGGTCCAAATTTATTAAATTAAGATGAGGGAGTTCGCTGAAGTTGGCACTATATGACGAGACAAAGTGCCTTTCTTCTTTCTTTCATTTTTTTTTTTATCTGAAGTTCACCCATTCAGAGTCTCGCAGCGGACTCTTCTGAAACGCTTCCAAAAAGCAACTGAGGACATGCAAACAAGCTGTGTACGCTCATGACCCCGAGTACAAAACCAAAGCTGCAACGATACATTACAGCGTGCTAAGTAATGCTTTTCTATTATTTTATTATCCCGTTCCAGCCTACAGGGGATGGCGGCTTGCACACAAAGACGCCGGGAATTCAGGGAAGCAGGAAACAATTTCAAACACATGGAAATCCACAGTTCGAGGAATAAAGTCTGTAGATATAACATGTGATCAACATTTGTGGCATTACATTAAATATCTTAACAGGAAGCGTACTCCATCCTCCAAGAAGGCCAGGGGTGGACTGATAAGGATTTTAAGCTGGAATCGACTTTCCTATGAGAAACCTCCAGCTTTTTACTGAGAATTATTTCGCCCTCTCTCCGTTCACTAGCATTTCACGCAAACACAGGGGCATTTCATTTTCACCTGGGCATAAGAAGCACTTTCCTCCGCCGCCACTCCTGTTACCTCTCAAATGGACCGGACAGGTGTCGCGCCCGGTCATTAGGCAAGTATCACTTTCTGCGATTGGCCATGTCGTGGTCGTTGTTCCCGTCTCGACACCAATACGGCCTCCATTTGTAAAATACCCAAGGCGAGAATGACAGCCGTAACCAATATATCGCGGAGATAGCAGTAGGTGGATGAGTGGAATAGTAATACAGGTGTGCAATCATCCCGTTTGCCCCCGAATGCCATTACGTCTCAATTCTTTAAAGAAGGTCTAATGCGATTTGTGAGAGAAAAGTAATAATGGTAATTATTTCATGTTGGCCAAAAAAATCTCCCAGTAGAGTGAGCACAGCCAGGGACCAACACCAAAATGACTGAAGTTAAGAGGAGATAATTTGCAAGAGCAGCAAAGGGATTTGGTGTGAGAAAAAAAAAAGACCTAAACTTAAAAAAACAACGAGCAGAGTCAGTTTTACTTGTAGCCTCCATAGATTAGTTATTTTAATATTATTGCCCTGTCTTTTTCCATGATATTACTTGGTGATTGCCAAAGGTTGTTTCACTATAAGAGGCCAAGAAACTAGGAAGCAAAAGAAAAGAAAAAAAAAAAGATTGCAACCCTGAAAGCATTTCAGTGGCCTCGGGGCTTAAGAAAGCACTGAGCATGGTATTAATGGGAAAAGGAGCGTCATGCATGGAAACCAAACGAGGCTCCTGGTATGTAATTCTATGTAGACCATTTACAGGACAATCAGAATGCTACATACGTAACAGAAAATGGTCCCTCGTTGTAGAAATCATGCATTTTCTCTAATATCAGTGAATGTAAATTGCTCCGGGTAGAAAATACAAGACCATGTAGACTTTTCATAGAAGTGCACAGGACGCAACGCTAACCGAGGATAATCCTTTTGAATAAGACCAGTTCACTAAAGGTAAACTTCCTACAGCCTGAACTTAGAGACAGGAGCCAATTAGCTTTGCTAAAAGCCCCAATTATCCTGATTCAACCACAGTGTGTGTTCCTGTTTAGCCAGGTGTGTGATGAGCTGAGTGCAGAGGATACACAGCTTCAACTGTGGGGATGTTTTTGCTCTTTGAAAGTCGTCATATATAAAAAATGAAGTGGGATTTCTGGTTAGGTGTTGCAATGTTTGGCTTCAAGTTGGGACAGGTGACCCTTGACTCAGATAGAAGTGAATAAAGTGAAATAAAGACACACCAAGTCCTAATGTACAAATAAATCAGACAGGTTTACACTTGTTTTGCAGTACAAAAATGCTTGACCTGGACCGTGTGTTAATGTACATTTGTCTTTTAGTTTATTTGCAAAGTGGCAGTAAAGTCAGCTGGACCTGTAACTCTGCGCTCCGGTAGAAAAAAATAAAAAAATAAAGAATGCTGAAACAAGATTATGTACTTCAATCAGCCCCCGCCAAGGACACGTCACCGAGCTCAATGTCAGAATGATGCTGCTTCAAATGCTTTTGACGAGTGCCGCTGATGGACGGGTGAAGTATAGGGAACGGCAGCACCAGATCCCGGGTTTATGTTTCTGAAAGGATGTGATTTTCCCCTCCCCTCAAAAAAGGGTACAAGCAAGGCAGGTGCCTGAGTCACTGTGACCACAGACCAGGCCAAGGACAGGAAGTGGGAAGCAGCTAAGGGGAACAGAGGCAGGACTGGTATTCGATGATTAGTTAAAGAAAGACAGAAGAAAAGAGGTGGAGTGAGCGTACGGATGCAAGGACGGTGAAGAGATTAAAAGAAAAGACAGTGGTCTGTGAAGAAGGCTGAGCCGCACTGATAGAAAGGGGCGGGCAGTGATGAAAGGAAGAGAGTCCCGTGACATGAAATATCTTTAACAGGGGTTGTCATATCCTCTTTTGCTCTTTTTCCCCCCCACTCTCTCTCGTCTCCATCCTCCCTTCACCCACTCTGAGAGCCATCAGAGTGTGTTAATCTCCTTCAAGGTTCGGTAATTACACCAAAAAAAAAAACCCCTTTGCTCAACAGAAAGCACACTTTGGCTATTATTGAGGGCTGATTGTTGATTCACCTCTTCATAACTAGGCCACTCCAATTACTAGCACGTTCCTCCCCTCGGCTAATTTACAGCTACCAGGTTGCCTTGGTATATTATCTGTAGAAAATACTCAGCCAAAATAATAATAATAAAAAAAAATTCAACACTGCAGGAAAATATCTGACTTGCCGAGTAGAACGAAGAGCTTCTGGCGGTGTGAATTGATTTCCCTCTCATGACCCCGCCTCTTAATTCCAGGAGTATTTCATTTTGTTTTTCTATTTCTGAAAATCTGAATGTCCCTGAAGGCATTGCAGAGTATTGACAAACCCACTCCCACACCTGTTCAGTCTAAGGGGAAACTTGAATGAAAACTACAGCCAACAATCCCTACAGTTAAAGTCTCTGCTCCCAATTCACTCTGAGCCAAACCGTTGCTATCTTGTCAAATTTATTTCTCCCAGCACCAGCAGCAGCAGCAGCAGCAGCAGGGGAATACTGCAACATCATATGAATAGCTACGATGAGACATCTCATATTACAATGACAAAATGCACTGTTTTTGCAATGAGTCTGGTGTGCGGAGATGCCTGGTAAGCAAGAATTAGTCTTTCTACCCCCTCTCTCCCTTGGAGGATCCAAATACACACAAGGATGCTTAACAAAAACCAGGCAGGAGATTTGAAGACGAGGGCATCAGCACTGCTTGGCAACGACCGACTCATTGTTAAAACATAAAGTAAGTTTATACAGTGTCCCGGGCCTGTCTTCTCGCTGAATCATGTAAATGTTAGCAATGAAAGCATGACAGTGACAATTCTCACAGGGCGACGGCGCTTTAGAGAGATTTATGTAAACAATAGATTAGCCATAAATAAACGTAATGGGAAACAGGCCTACAACTTGAGCCGTCTGCATGCAAAGGGAGAGTTGCTGCTCCAAATATTGTTCGGAGAGATGCTGATGCGCAAGATGAAAATATGCTGAGCTCTGGAAAAGGCTCTTCTTCAAACCCTTTGGAAAGCTTCATTTAGAACACAATCACTTTGTCCCTTTGGTCTCATTGTAGCAAAATCTCATATTCACTTAAGTCACTCGAACTAAGCAGTTTTGGTTCAGGATGCTACTGCAGCAAGCCTCAATCCCCCCTCGTTGTCCCGGGTCCCTGCTGGACCACCAACGCAAAGTTTTCCTTAATGAGTGTGTGTGTTTGCGCACACACACACACACACCCTGAGTCCACTTCATTACGACAACCTTGTTTTCTTGTAGAGACACCTGACACAGCAGTACCACTGATGTCTTCCATATCTACAGCCGTAGGGACAATAAAGAGAGGGCAATGAGAGAAGAGGGAGGGAGGGAGATGGGAAGAGATGCAATCTGCCCTACCTAGCCTCAGCCTACACACAGACAAAGACCAGCTACAACTTCAAAAGAGAAAGACAGGAAAAAAAAAAAAAAGAAAAAAAAATTGCCAAGCTCTCTGCTTTTCTCAAGATGGTCTCTATGGGTTAATTAGAACAGCGAGTCCCACCTCATCTGCCTTCAAGTTGCATAGTATGCATTCACACACAGCTAACCGCCCTTCGCTAACACAGCAAACTCTCCACTACACACACACACACAAACAAATCAGGCTGTAGTTGATCTGTCCACCGGTGCCCGTGGCGAACCGACATCAAACATAATCAGCGTCCGTCTGGTCAATTCAGGCCTCGTCTTTCCTCTCGGCCCTGTCCGCACTCAGGTTGGCTCAAGTCAAAACCTTGTGGTGAAAGTCAATCTGTCTATACGCTGCGAAGGAGGGCGGAGAGGGGAGTGGGTTGGTGGTGAAATTGTTATCACAGGTGTCAGGAATGTGTCTTCTCACTGCAGTTAGATGTAACATGGCAGGGTCTGTGTGCTCACATCGCTGGCAAGCTGGGTTTTTTTTTTTTTTGTTGTTTTTTTTTCCCTACACCAGACAAAGACTCACCTGCACACCACTCTCAAGATATTTAGTTCTCTCTTTCAGCGTTTTCAGATAAGTACGACGCGATCGGAGAGTAATTCTAAGAAAAAGAGGAGAAGAGCCGAGAGCAAGCGAGACTCAGAGCGGGAACACACTGACTGCGAACATGATAGATTTGGAGGAGGGAGAAAGAACACAGCCCCTTCTTGGCTCCAGCAATACATCACATTTATATGGGCAGAAGAGGCATTTGTGTCTCCTCGGGGACCCAAATTGGTAGAAGTTAGTGGGAGAGAGAGAGAGGGGGAGAAAAGCAGAAAGGGAGTGAAAGAAATAAGTTACGGAGATAGAGGGAGGGAGGACGACGATGACAGCTGGCCGGGCGCTTCGTGCATCTGCCAGGGGTGACTCGCGGAGCCGTAATGAAAATGCAGGGCGAGATCAAGATCGCTGCGAGAGAGGCCTCCATCCATCAAAGGACTCCCATTGAGGAAAGACAGCTTCAATGATAACAGTAAATATGTGGCTATTTGCAAGAGCAGATGGTGAGTTTTCACAATACTGTAGCTTTAACTAAAAGTACTGCCTGCATGCTAATAATACTTTTTAGTCAAAATGATGTCACCGCCGGGATGACTAGGTGTTATTTGTCATCATTAATAAATCATTATCACACAAAGAGCTTTATTTAAGTCACACGAGTCTCACAAGTCGGTTTTTCGTGAGGTGCCTGAGAATCATGACGCCACGAGGAGGTTTGAGTACATCTAAACAACACTAAACTAAATGTCATCCAAGTGTTGAATAGAATTTAGTGTGTAGTATTAAGGGATGTTAAAATAATTCTTACCCCGCCTGAAAGCTTCACGAGGAGTTTTACACCAGCTGGGAGTCTAAGTCATCGTTTTGATAGCTTTACAGGAAGTAGTTTGTGCTAACACCTGAAGGAGACCTACCTTCTCTTTCCTCTGTCGGCACCCCTCCTCTGCTGACACCAGGGTTTTGTAGTAGCCGCTGCGCTCGGCGGTGAAGTGCACCTTGGACAGAGCGTTTTCTACCAGCGCCACGGACAGATTCACCCCCTCGATGTGCAGCCAGCCGATGAAGTTCCCCGCTTTGTCCATGCTCTCCACTTCAACTTCCACCTGGAACAAGAGGAGAGGAGGAGAGGGGGAGGCGGGGAGGCGGGTGAGGGGGGGGAGAGAAGAGGCTCGGTTAATGTTCTGTATCGAGATTACGTTTGAGATTCCTTTCCAGCAACAAAATGGAGGGAGGGGGGTCCTCTAAGGAGACACCGCTGTTCTTAAATAGACACATCAATGGAAACCTGTGAGCTTCCTATTGATTTGCAACACACACACACACACACACAGATCCTGTTTCACTCCACTGTTGTGATCTGTAGTCACACATTTCCTCAACACAAACCCAACAGTGGCCTCTCGTCTGCAGTTGTGACTCGTCTGTGACGTTCAGGCGCCGCTGCCAGACGTCAATAATGTGTCTACGGGTCTGACCACAAAACTGGATTTATTCTGCTATCTGACAGCTTTTTAGACCCAATAATAAAAGAGGAAGTTAGACATATTTCCCCCACAGGATGTATCAAATGATGACCTCAGATAAATGCAAAAAAATGATACTCTTGCTATGACCCATCCCAAAATTAATGAATTAAAAAAAAAACTATTGGGGCCAAGATAAGACCAAAACTGGGACAGGAAAAGTTACCTCGGTGTCACCACATTTTATCTTGAAAACGTGGCTTGAACTGGTCATACATACCACTATAACTGAAGATACTGTGTTAAATTTGATGATCCTAATGTTTTTTCTAATCCAGATGTGAGTTTTTCATTAACTGGGAGTCTCACTCATGAGTACTCCATTGTATCCACCCACGTCACACGGAGAACCAGCCCATTTAAACCCAAATAAATTGAGAGTGATTTTGCAACAGTCGCCATTTTTGTTAAAACACTCTGGTTTGAATATTTAGTTCGATTCCCAAACTGCACCTGTGCGAGAATAAACAAAATACCTTAAAAAAATAATAGCGCATAATCGTCGTGTCCTAATTACCTTGGTTACATCGGGGTAATGACTGCATGCAGGATCATCCATGCACAAGTTGTTGCTTGGTTTACAGTAGTATGTGACGTCACCTGCTTGACACCCGTCATGCCACTTCTAAGTTGGCTTCATAACATTAGTCTCCATCTTGTTTGAATGTTGTGCTGCTTTTAGGAACCAGTTTCATAGAAGTACCTGCACTGCAACTGCAGAACGTACACAAACAGAAGAGGCTATTAGTGGCTTTAAATTGGTGTTGTGTATGCACTTCACCCTTAATTAAGACTCTAAATGCCTTCATCCTACTTTTTTTTCATAATGTAAATCATTTTCAATTAGTGACAGCCAAGTTGCCCTTCCCTTAAGTAAACAAATGAGGCCACTGAAACAGCTAACCCTGCTGACAAAGTAGGAAAAATTTCACAACACTGCCCGTGATGGACTATAACCAAATTCTGCCTATTCAGGCTAATTATCTATTCATTACATTTTGTTTCATAAGTGATGGACGACTGGGAAAAGAAAAGGGAAAAAAAAAAAAATCAATACTTTTTTTCCCTCTTACGCTAAAGCCTAAAGTCAGCGAGAAAGTGAGAGGGCAGGTGTGCTGAAGTGATAGGGAGAAGTCAAGCGATTAAGACTTGGACTGCTTAGCCCTGCAGTCACAAGGGAAATCTAAAGGGAATTAAGTTTGTAAACTGCACTGCCTTGTTCTCAGCTAAAGTTTAAAAAAAAAGAAAAAGCTTTTATTACTGAATGCATAATCTTTTCTATTATTAAGCAGAAAATTGACAACTTTATTCATGAAGCAGTGACATACATATATTTCCACTTTCTGACTGCAGTTCGGATTAATCCCTCCCATCAACACCCGGGCCCAAAAGGCACATACTGCAACACTCGGTTATAAAAACTCGTATTGTTAAATGTTAAACTGTGGTGCGTACTCTGTGTCTGAAACATTTACAAAAGTGTTGCAGAGGCTCCAAAAAACAAAAGAGGAGCCGGGGCGTTGGTGTACCCTCCCAGGTCCTGACCACGATACAGTCTAAGTTCTCTCATACCTCATCCGCCTCTGTATAATCTGCTTTCTCTTACTGTCGCTCTCTCTTCCTCTCTGCTATCTCAGATACTCACCCCATTTTATCTCTCTTTGTCTCTAAGTGGAGGAGCAGTTACATAACTAGGCTGCACTGGTCCTCTGAGCATCCAAATGTCAAATGGGGAAGTGGGCGAGTGCTGAAGAAAAAAGGAAAAAAAAAAAAAAAAAA
>OOFC01014432.1:62698-75665 GCA_900323345.1 Pseudochromis fuscus
GAAGGGGGGGGGGGGAAAAAAAAAAAAAAAAAAAAAAAAAAAAAAAACCTGGGATGGCTCGAACCAACTGTTACCAGCTACCATTAACGCAGCAAATGCAGAAACAAAAATAAAACAATACTGACAAGCAAAAGCAACACTCATCGCTGGGAAGAAGTCCAATTTGAGAGCGAAATAGAAACTCGACTAGAAGTTGTTAACTCTGATTGGTGCAGCCACAGAAAAATGTCCAGCTTCACTTTCATATTTCCAATCTCATATGTTGGACGAGGATATGATTCTCCAGCTCTTGTAGAAACTACATGAATGTAATGAGCATCACAAACATGGGGAGATGAGGAAACTGTTAAAATCTTTCACTCGTTATAGAGCAAATTATTCATCGCGCGTTCCCCAACCACTTACACGGGAAACTTCATTTGCCACATACGGTCGATGTTACGGAAAGAAAATCAGGCGACTACTGGCAACGGCACGCTGACAACAACGAGATGACAGTAGTCGATTCCCAGAGGGGTGGCGTTACTGCACACAGCATTAATAATAAACATTCGTGCTGAGGAAGGCAGCAACAGGCGATGACCACACACACCGTGAGGACTTGTTGTATGCCCCTGTGTCCTGTTGTAGCACCAGCCACACGACAAGAGTTCAACTTAATCAGTTGAAAATGTCCGCGGTTACATTTATCTTAATGGATTCAGACGTGATACCCAGAATTAAGTCAATGATCTATCAGAAATTTAAACCTCAGGTGGCCAAGACCTTGAAAGCATCATTAAATAAAAAGAAACTGGCATTTCACCGGGCGGTGAGGAAGAGATGAAGCAGGCTAATAAAGAGGTCAAATGTTAAATTACGAAAGGACAAATTAATTTATTAAAAGAGAGCAGGGGCCCAATTTCCATTGGCAGAATATTATCAGCCAGGAGAGGCTTTATTGCAAGACATTATTACAGAGGGATACTAGTCTTAACACAATGTGTGGCACTAAACTTCAGAATAATGGACTGATCACAGCTCATTTATCCACATTCCTCGCCAATAATGAGAATTTGTCACAGATTTAATACATTTTAGACAGTTTTTCACTATTTGACAATTGTTAAAATTTGTATTACATTACTTTAATCTATTATTTTGCTGCTGATGAACTGTGTCTGCAAATTAAGTTAAGACTTCCAACAATAAATTATTTTAGAGCAACCTTTTAACATCTGTCAATTTGTTATTGGGACGTGTCATATTTGACATTTTGTAGGACCAGTTCTTACAAACTGAAATAATCAATTGATTAATCCATAATGAAACAATCTCCATTTATCAAATATTGTGATGTACGAAGACTCGCTCCAAGATGATCGTTCCTACTTTGCATGAGGTAACAGTGCCACCCTAAAACTCAGAGGCTTAATATGAAACCTTCATTTCAGAGTTTTACAAATACACACACACAGATTTTTGAGTTCCTCCTCCCCTCAAAGTAAATAGCTTTGGTCAAAATGTAGAGAGGACAGGGGAGGCGGAGTGGAAACTGCTTTGAGTAGAGCCCAGATGGTTCCCAGCGGAGGCCTCCTTCGAGCCAAGATGGCTCCCGCCGGAACACAAATGGGCTCTGGTAATCTCATAAACGTTGGGATTGTGTCGACACAGTGGACGGAAAAGAGAAAAAGCAAAAATACGCATACACACAAAACTCAGCACGTGTGCGTGTGAGCACATACACATGTGCAGTCATTCACCAGTACAAAAGACAAAGCCATTTGGTACCATTGAAGTGAAACCTGGCCCAAGGGCATGTTTTAAAACTGCAGCAGATTTAATTCACTTAGCTGTTTGAAAGTGAACAAAAAAAATCGAGTAAGGCTGCGGTAGGTGACACGTCATGTCAGAGCCAAACGCCGCACTAAAAGAAAATGGAGGAACACAGTGGGCTGGCAATTTAAAAATTGGCAAGCGATGGGATTTTCTTTTATCACCTCATCCAAACAAAACATTTTTATTACCTGGAGGGAAATGTAAATGGATAAATAAGCAAAGGTTATAACAGAACAGGGTGTGCTCATTTATATTTTTTTTAAGCCATTTAAGAACCCATGAGGTTCAACCTGGCACACGAGTTAGAAGCTTGATTCGGGTACTGCATACATTATGTGCTATGCATCCTCGCACCAGGGAAAGAGAGCAGGCTATATACATAATGCAAGGCACATAGGAGATTAGTCTGTCAGTCAGAGCTTTCAATCATCACCGCTGGTAACACTGCCACAACTTAAATCTGAGTTTTAGTACATGTCCAATTAGAGAAATCACAGTTATCACCATGGAGATTTAAATAAGTGAATATGAAAAAACTGATTTGGTCGTAAAAGTTTAAAAGGCCAAGATTTTGATGGTAGTGTTTGTTCTCGGTGAACTGCAGGCTGCTGGTGTGTGTTTGTGTGTGTGTGTGAGTGAGTGACTGACAGGAGGAAAAAAAAGTGTGAGAAAGTGTGTGTGTACCTGCTTGTCAAACAGGGGCCCTGTAATGTGCAGATGCAAGCAGTGAACACCGGGAAAACAAACTGGCAGGTGCAGACTTCTGGGAATGTCTTCATTCATTCTCATTAAGGAGGAAGCAGGAGGCGGGTTGTACGGCCACTGTGCTCTGCCACTACGCTGGACTCTCTCAAGCATGTGTGTGTCGCTTTGTTTGAAATAAAATCAAGTGGAAATGTTGATAGTCTTTAAGTAGAAGGTCACAACCTGGAAATTTTAATAACAGCCTCTGTTTTGTTTTTTTTTCCTACTATCTGCTTATTTCCCTCATGAACCTGGCTCAGAGAAAACAAATACGACAGACAAATAGATTGAAATAATGTGAGAAACGGTGAAAAAAAAAAAAAAAGTGACTCCCACCTACAGCCCTTTGCTCATCCAGCAGAATAAGCCATCTATCAAACTGAGCCTTGGTGAAGATTGAAGGAGTGATGTGGAGGTGTGTAGTGTGTGTATGCCAGTGTGTGTGTGTGTGTGTGTGTTCTCCTTTTGTGCACAGGGGCAAAAAAAGATCAAGCCTCCTCTAAGCAATGAGCGACTCTAAGCCCAAGATTGAGGTGCAAAGTGGGGAGAGCAATCAGATAATCTCTATACCTTAATTCATATTCCTAACCTTCCCTATTCACTTAAAAAATCAATGGCTCTGAACACTTAATTCAGAGTCATGAATGTCACATGAAGAGGACAGTTTGTCCTTTTCATGGGGACATGTGGATTTAAGTAGAAAAAGCTGAGCATTGGCGGGTCAGCCTCGCTGCTCGAAGCCCAGTCTTGCGTGAAAACTCCATTTGCGGGAATGAACAGCCCAATCCAACAAAAGTCCATCATCTCTCAATAATGCCCCACATTCTGGCTTATATGGATCTTTTTTTCTCTCCCTTTTTTTTAAAGAAGACACACAGACATCCTTAATGTGACATATTTGCACCCTGCAAGCAAGACATACAACCACAAGTATGATCAGATTTCAAGCACCCCCCACAAAAAAAAAAATAAAAATCAATATTTCATGAAAGGTGCCTTGTTTGGCGGAGATCATTAATCAAAGCTAAATTGCAAACAGAATCAAACTGTCCGGGACGACAGACGAGCAGGGGAGTGAGATAAATAAATGGACAATTAATTCAAGGTAACCAATGTGCTATTAGTGTGACAGAGTTGCTTAAAGCAAAGTGTGTGTGTGTGAAATGAGTGTTTTAGCATGGATCTGCTTTAGAAGTAGTAACTTGTGTGAGATTGTGTGTTTGTGCCGATAGGTAGGTAATTATTTGCACGCCAGAGAGAAGGAACAGCATCTCTGTGGTGCCGTTGCTGTTTTGCAAGGGCACTGACAGTCATTTGGTAGAAAAACAAAAGCCACGTGCAACAACCACATGTCACCCTCTGAAAATCATCCCACAGTCCATTATAAATACTGCATGGCCATTACTGAGCTCCCTAAACTGCTGTTATTGGGACACAGCATTGCTAGGAAACAGGGGCATGTGCCAAATCCCTCAAAAAACATTCGCCATTTGAATATAGTAATAGGACGTGGAGCTATCCTGACAATCTACAGATAAAGAGACCCTTCATTGTTAAGTGTTGTTTAGTATCTAACCGGCGGCTTCACACCAGGGATCTCAGGGCATAAAGTGGCTAAATGTGTTAGCATGTTACTGTGGTCGAATCGAGAGAGGAAAAGGCCAGTCGCTTCCAGGAGAAATCTATAAATATAGATCACCTTTAGAAAAAAAAAAAAGAGCAAGAGAGAGATGGAGAAGAATAAATGAATGAATTAAACAAACCGCTATTGATCCCTTAATGGCATAGATCAGGCAGGGATGTAAATAGTGTGTTAATGGGGCCTGTAATTAAAAAATATCTTGCAAGGAGAGAGCAGCTGCAGCCAGAGTTAAAGAGAGGTGAGCAAACAAACTGATGACCTGTGCAGTCCCCACTACACAAAAAGGTAATAATTGCCAAAGAGGGTAAAAGAGGTCAACAATCATCAAACGGTAGCAAAATATCCTTTTATTGATATCTGCTAATAGGAATGGCTCTTATCCATAAGATCTTCATACACAGACAGTGGATGACCTCAATGAAAAACACACCAGCAAAACACTTTCTCTCATTCAGATAAAAACCTCAAGAAAATGCTGGAGTCTTATTTGATCTTTTTTGTGTGTTTGCTTGGTTGGATGTTGGGGTTTCAGATGGGTTTTTGAAGTTAAAAAAGGACCGGACAAGGTGAAGCTTCGCCCCAGTAGCTATCCTAAGCCAGTGGGGCGCCTGTGGGTGTGGGTTATTGACTGTTCCTGCTTTGCAGCCTCGCAGTGCAGCTACAGCTCTGGCACCAACAAATCTGAAACTAGGTTGGTTCATTAACTACTGGACCACAGGGTCAGGGCAGACAACTATTCGTCAAATGTTGATTGAGTTAAGCCTGAGGCTGGGGGGTTGTAAAATATGTTTTGAAAAACTACCCTGCATTATTTCCCAGCAAGTGTTTTTATCGGCATATTCTGAAAGTGAGGGATAAGCAGTAAGAGCCATGCAAAACAAGGGGAGTAAAACTGAAAGGGCTGCTCCGAACAACTGTAAAAATGAACAAATCAAACTAGAAAAACAACAAACAGGAGGAAATATTAAAAGGAGGAAGAGGCTTTCTATTTAGTGTGATGTTAAGGTGAGGACTGGCCTCACCTCGGCAGGATATTGCTGTCCAGAGTACTCACTGCAGAGCTTCAAGTGCGTCTCAATCTGGCTATCTAAACTATTTGGTTGCAGAAGGACTGTTTTGGGACCCACGCCTCTACTTCCTCAAAGCTACGGTTGCATTCAGGAAAACAAATGTTTTACTGACACTACAGCAAACGAGTGTACCCCGCAGTCTTGTAGATTTGATTGTTTTTTACTCTGGTCTGTCCACCTGTTCCTCGAGCAAACAGTCAATCTCTTTCAAATTTGAGGAGACGCAAGTAAATTTGTACTGCTGGATTGTGAAGCCTGGAAGGACTTACTGTGACTTCACCACAAGTAGCTACATTTTCAGTATTAGCTTGACTGTTGTACAAGATTTTATTTGGGAAGAAACAATAAGCTCAACATTTGTTTTCCAGGGTTTAGGAGTTGGGACCGATTTTTAGCAATGTTGCTATCGTCGCAGCAATAGCATACACAGTGGACAGGAATGTGTGTGTCTGTGTATGTGTGTGTAGACCCTCCCAGGGTGATCAATGTGACTCAGGGGGTCCCATGCATCACTGTCAGTGGCAGGCTGCTGTCTGTCGGTGGCAGGGTTGGGGAAAAGTCAAATGGCCAGGGCCATTAACGGTCAGGCAAGCTAGCATGATCCCCACCATTAAACCTGCCTGATGCCCATTAATGAGTTTCTCTTTCATCAATGGATAATTGATGTTTGCCCTGCATCACTATTCTGACAAAACAGGTGAATGAAGGGGAAGTTGGTGCAGAGGATGATGGAGGAGAAGGCAGCTCCACATGCTTCAAGGTAATGCAGGTGGGAGGCAAAATGTACTGGCACAGTTACCGACCCTTCGTTTTGATTCTGATACCACATCCTGTCATCATTTGCCTTTCAAGTGAAGATCAGAAACTGACCCAAACACCAAGGTATTTTTCCAAGGAGGCTCACTTAGCGTTCAGATGTTGACACAGAGTACATTAGGTAATTGTTTGTGTAAACTGTTTGTGTCACCAACACTGTTTCTGTTCACTTAAAGAAAAATTTAACATCATGCTGCTTTTCACGTATTTATACAGCAAGCCAAATAAGCTTGGGGCGTTTTTAATTTCTGCATGATTTCACTGTTTCATTAAGAGATTCAATATAAACCATATAAATCTAATTTATTTTGAAATCCTGCACAGATTTAACAAGAATGTACATTATCTTATTGCCCTCTCCACATCTATTAGATTCTAAGTTTAATGCAAACAATGCAGATGGCTCTACATGGTGGGAATTCAGATTCGGACTGTACAAGATTTGTTTTTTAACACGTAGTTCACTTGTCTCTACAGTTGTTAGGAACTCAAAGAAAGAAAGACAGGAATTCAAGGCACAGTTTTTGTCGAGTCTATGGTCTAAGCCACTCGCAGCAGAGTCAAAGGTATTAGAGTTGAACATAGGGAGAACAGTTTTTCACAGGAAAGCTCTAAAAGACTTCGAAAACCTTCACAGAAATGGAGTCGGAGCAAAGATGGAGAGAGAGAAAAAGCAGAGGTCAACAGTGAGTCGATCAGGGCAGAATCTGGTGGTGTCCTCTGTGAACGACCTGCAGCAGACTACCAACCTAAAGCCTCCTTTTACTTTCTGTTGGTTGAGAGTTATGCAGAGTCCTTTAACCTGTGGGAGATCTGTCCAATAAATTCAGCGAGGAGGTGAATTTAACCATTATACTCAAGGACTGAAGCCGATCAGATGGCACTGTGAGGCATTGGGAAGAACACTTTGAGGAGGTTATGGTAAACTGTATTAAAGGAAATGGACTCTGGCTGGAACCTGCTGGCCTTTGTGATGGTCTCTGACCTTTGTGACCTTACTTTTGGTCATTTCCTCCTTAAAACCACAGTATGTGTAACGCCCCAGGACACATGATGTTATTGTGTTTGACAAATCCCAACAGAGTAAAAAGATCAGCAACATTACGTAATATAAGACCTCCGGCATTGTAATGATGACCGACAAGATTCGGCATCAGTCCGTCTATCTCTATCTGGCCGAATGGATCAATAGTGTTGTCAAGGTGGTTGATCCTTCAACCGCCACAACGCATCTTGCTAAGCCTTCCTGTTTGAGTCACTAACCTGGATCCACCTCATCTCACAAACCTACATTAAATTAACCCCATTTTATCCACGCATCAATGGTTAGGCAGCTTTAACGAGAGAAGGGTTACAAAACACATATCATAAAACCAACGGTTTCAAGGAAGGTGTGAGGATTAAAAAGAAAAACTGCCAGACTCAGCAAACCTAATCATGCTAAACCTGTAGTTAAATTAGTTTATAGATCCTTTGTTATACAGATGAAGGAATAGCACAAGCCCCTTCAACACAGCAAAAGACATAGCTGAGCAAGAGGCAAGGCTCCGCACTGGGCTCTAACAGCCTGGTTATTAAAATCAATAACAGCAATAACTACAATCCATCTCATTTTTAAGAGAGGGGCGACATGGCATGCCGATCAATGAATATTGAGCTACATTTGTAATATTACTAATATCATATAATTCCCCTTAACCGGGTGGAGCGAGTGTGCAGGTTGGAAAACACAAATTGAACTGGGCTGCAAGTTATCGAATGGTTGTTAAAAGCACATGTCACAGCAACTCTGTGAAAATGACTACTTTGGAAGTATTTTCATTTTTGTCAACAGCTAGCACAGCTCTAAATAGACACTAAAAAGGTGTGAAAACAGCAGCTCCGGAAACACAGGAATCGACATTGTAATTTGATTTTTAAGCATTTTTAACTTAGTTCCCAGAGGTACATTGTGTTCTGGGTTGAGACGCTCAGCTTGTTGAGGCCCTAGGGCACAGGAAACCAATGAGAGGTAAGAGTCCAAATCTTCAAATCATTGCCTAAAGCGGCGAAAGCTTGGTGGGGAGCAGTCAAGCCACATTGAGCACATTTAAGGGTGGTCAAAATGATTGGAGAGGGCATTAAGCCACATTACCTCTCAAAATGACAGCGTTTCTTTCCAGCAGATCCATTTACACATATACCTTGGAGTACATAACCGATAAAGCGTGGCCATTATTTTGCAATCAATGAGCAGTGCAGCAACAAAGACGTGAAGGAAGACAAAAAACAAAAGGAAGACATGTTGTTACAACTGATTTTAAGAGCTGGTTAAATGAAAGAGCATGTATTACTTGTGAAAATGAGATCGCAAAATTAAATGTTAACACTGTGGTTATTTCAATTAATTGGCCACTATACTACACAGTGGTGGCTAATTTGTTTTTTTAAACCCTCTCCTGGCATGGATTTTTTTGTCATCATTTCTTTGTCATGATACTTCCTGCACTACATGTTTAATGTATTCTAAGTGAATTACACAATGAATTGGTGTCTGGTTTAACAAGTCGCACTAGAACAAGAATGTTCGTCTTTGCTTCCTTTTAAATGTGGTTATCAATGAGTAAAGACAGACATTTCTATGGGGGAAGAAAACAAAACACGCACACAAAACACCCCCTCTGTACTGCCTGGATTGATATGCATGATGTAATTTACGAGGCAGATGACTCATTAACAACACTCAACAAACAATCCTGTTTCTATTCCCATCCAAATGCGGCTTATGACTGTATGGGTGGTGATGTAAAAATAGGAGACGTGAATCTCTACCTTTCAGACTTATGAAACATCTCTATAGTGATACTCTACAGCACATGAGCAGCTGTTTTTTACTGCACTTGCAGCAGCTTTATGAATCGATTTAAGATTTCATAATGGAATTTTAACAATTTATAATTCTGTCGCCGCAACGACACAATGATTTGGTGCAGTAGACAGTGCTATGGTGAGAAAATGGCAGCGTTTCTTGACTGAACCTTAACGAACACTGGCATTTGTAGCTGTTATACCATTAAAGAAGAACTGGACAAAACACACAGACTGAGTCAAAGACAAGGAGGGGAGTACAGCCTGACTGACCACATCAGAAAATCACGGTGGATTTCTATTTCAAAGAAAACATTTCCCAGAAAGGGTGCAACACTTCAGACGCAGCGATCAACAGACAGGAACTATGGTTCATTAATGACAACTGGCTAAAGCTGTGATAACACAAAAGCTAATTTCTCCGGTGGAGTGATGATATAATAAGTGAATGCAAAGATGTGAGGAGATGCGCAAAAATTTGTGTATGAATCGGCATCAAGATCCCAGAGTCGGAAATGCAAGACGAGCTTATTGGGATCCAACATGGCGTCGTTTTTGCCATTTCTGCAACTTTCACAACAGGTAAAGAGCAGCGACATTTGTGATTTCGTTCACTGTTGATGGCAGAGGTAGCAGTTGCAGTTTCCAGGAGGTGTACTCCTATTGGCTGTTGAGGGCAAATATTCCCATATGGTGAAATCTCGAAAACCACTCCAGCAGCCATATTTGTGTGAGTAACACGAGGCCAAAAGTGGCTATGCGTACCTACCGTATTTTTCGGACCATAAGGCGCACCGGATTATAAGGCGCATTACGCGACTGTCTCTTAACAGGTGCCATTTTGGGGTCTTTACACACACCGTAATATTGAGTTTATGTATTAAAAACTATCCCCATTAGCTGTTGCCAATAGCACTAGCTAGTCTTCCTGGGGTCCGAAATAATGTGTGTCAGCAGAGTAATATGTACCGTGATACGTATTACTCCGCTAGGCTCCTTACTACGGTAGCCATAATGCTCCGACAATTCATCAAGTGGTGCGGCTTCGTAGTTTACCAAAGTCGTACTAAAATATTTTGACAGATTTTTGAGCGCCGTGCACCACCATAAAATCGGTTCAAGCTCAGAAAACACAACCAGAATTAATACATAAGGCGCACTGTCGATTTTTCAGAAAATTAAAGGATTTTAAGTGCGCCTTATAGTCCGAAAAATACGGTACTTAAGTTTACCATCTAGTCCCAAAAAGATTGAATTTACACACAATAATGTCTGGAAAGAGTAAAAAATATATATATTAAAAAAACAGAACAAAATTAGGTAAGGAGGAGAAAACTTATACAGCAATGTGACAAACATTTCTGGCATTGTGGCAACGTTATTAGGGCTTGGTGACCTCGGGGGGGGAAAAAAGATGGCGAGTGAGAGCGAGAGGGGGCACGGGACAATCATGGCCGGGCCATCATCATTTGTCTCTACCTCCTTTTCTATCCTCTTTCACCAGTTGACACGGCAAATGGCACAGCCAGCCTGTGTCACTCAAAAAGCCATTTCTGTCCTCCCAGAACCTGCCTGCTCTGACGGAGTGCGCGAATGAGGGCGAGTGGATGGGGGGGGGAAGAGCCGACAGAGGCATTTTTCAACATGGCTTTTTGTCAATTTCTGTGTGCTTGTCAAAACGAGAGGCAGTGCCCAGTTGTAAGGCTGGTTGGAGAGTTGTTAGGCAAAGGTTGAAGTTTGAGTGCAAGGAAAGTGGTGGAGACGTGCTACTGAAGAGGTACTCCATGTTGCTATAAACTAGCAGTACAGTAAAGAGTTGACATTACACACTGGAAGCTGTCGGAGGGAGAAAGGACATCCCTGCATTTATTCTAGCTCCAGTTCATTTGTAAAGAGATGACATAAAAGAAAAGATGTCGTTCAGAGTGGAAAATTGCGTAATTAAGACAGCTGTGTTGACATCATATTATAGGCGGATAAAATGAATCCTTCATGCCAACAGGTAGTCAGAGATCACATAATAGGAAATGGTCTGACCCCACTCAGCGGCATGCATGATAAAAACCTCTAGAGACAAATCATTGTATAATCATTCTTCAGGTTTGGCAACCCAATTCAACCTCGCCACACGTTCAATCACATAAATGGCAAGTGACGATCAACAAATGAGATAGGGGACTGAGGTGGGTGAGAGAGCTAGGAGTGGGGCGGTGGTGGTGGTGGTGGGGGACTGATTGAATCAAGTATTGCCATCTTAGGAGCCAAGCAGTTAGTCTGGTGCTGGACTGAATGATGATTCATTGGCAAAATATGATTTGTCCTCAATTATCTTTCATCAGCTGTGAGTTTCCAACAGTCTGACTAGTACCTGCACAAAGTAGTTAATCTACACCATTAAACATCAGGTCTCTTACAATGCAAGTTTCTGCTGGTCGGTTTTATCATCTCATGCTAGTAATTCATGTTGACTTGGGCGTTGTGCTGTGAATATACGAGCCACAGTAAAAGAGGCACAGGTTGAAACCCTACCTTTAAACTCATTCATGCTCTTGTCTTCTTAAGATTAGACTACTGTAATTCACTCCTTTCCAATATTTCAAACAAATCCCTCTCCCGCCTCCAACTGGTACAAAATGCTGCAGCTAGACGCCATCACATCACACCTCTTTGAGCATCTCTACATTGGCTGCCGGTGAGTTTTAGAATTGATTTTAAGATTTTACTAACCACTTTTAAAGCGCTGAAGGGTCTGGCTCCTGTTTACTTACAGGAGCTTTTAACCCCCTATGAGCCAGTCCGCAGCCTTAGATCCTTGGGTGGTGACCTTTTAGTCGTTCCAAAGTCGAGACTTAAAACTAAAGGTGACAGGGCCTTTTCTGTCAGAGTCCCGAGGAAATAAGGCATGTGGACTCAGTGGCTTCTTTTAAATCCCTTCTTAAAACTCACTTCTATAGATAGATAGATAGACTTCTATAGACTTGCTTTTATGTGATTTTGTTGCCATTTATTTATTTATTTATTCACTTATTCATTTATCCATTTATCCATTCACTTATTTACCTATTCATGTATTTATCCCTCGGTCTCAGTCAGTGGCGTTGGGTTCTTGTGTTGCCTGGTTCACGCTGCCCTAGTGGGCTGTCGCATTCCTTATCACTGTTGTGACGAATCTGTTATGGCGCATTTACACTGGTACCTGCTCGCTTCACTTCGCTTCAGTTTTGGCGCATTTACACTGGCAAAAAAGTACCTGGTACAACTTTTCGTACCTCCTCTCCTGCGGTTCCAAAAAAAGTACCCAGTCAGGTCGGAGCAGGTACTAAAATCTTATTGGTCGGAATTGTCACTGTGTCGTTGCGTCATCACTGCGCGGCACGTAATCTGTTCCCGCAAACACGCCATTTTTAAATCTTCAGCAAACTGTGCAGACGTGTTTGAAATAACAACAAGAAGAGAAATGGCATCTGTTAGAAATCCTGCCCCATGGACCCAGGGCGAGGTGCAAACCTTTCTGTCATTCATCACTGATGAGAAAATTCAGTGGGAGCTGGACGGCGCGGTCAGAAACGAAAGAATCGCATAAAAGATGATGTCACGAATGACGGCCAGCTACATGGAGGAGGGACGATCCTCGGCAATGTAAATGCAACCGAGGGGGGTCGATCCCGAGCGATCGGAGGCGAAGTGAAGCGAGTAGGTACCAGTGTAAATGCGCCAATAGTGTTCTGCTGAAGCTACTTATTTTATGTTCAGTCTTTGTCTTGGCTTTGTTGTTTTGCCTTTTTGTTGCTTTCTGTTGTTTTTTTGTTGCTTTGCTTACTGTTTTCCTTTTAATCTTTTGTTAAGCACTTTGTAAACTTTTGTTTTAAAAAGCGTTTTATAAATAAAGTTATTATTATTATCAAAGATCAGTATCCCATTAACAACTCATTTTTAATTTGGACATGCAAATGCAATGACTCACTCCAGAGCATACGACACAATCATGAGAAGATGCATAATGCAGTATTTTGCCTATTAAAACTTACTG
>OOFC01014433.1:0-14329 GCA_900323345.1 Pseudochromis fuscus
AAAAAGTACCTAGAACTTGGTACCTGGTACAACTTTTCGTACCTCCTCTCCTGCGGTTCCAAAAAAAGTACCTGGTCAGGTCGGAGCAGGTACTAAAATCTTATTGGTCGGAATCGTCACTGTGTCGTTGCGTCATCACTGCGCTGCATGTAATCTGTCCCCGCAAGCACGTCTTTTTTTAAATCTTCGCCGAACCGTGCAGACGTGTTTAAAATAACAACAAGAAGAGAAATGGCATCAGCTACTAGAAATCCTGCCCCGTGGACTCAGGACGAGGTGCAAACCTTTTAGATATTAGTCGCAGATGAGAACATTCAGCGGGAGCTGGACAGCGCGGTCCGAAATGAAAGGATTTACAAACAACTCTTGGACCAGATGGCTGCACGTGGCTACCGCAGGACTTTGCAGCAGTGCAGGGAGAAATTAAAAAAGTTTAAAAGTTGTTCCTCCATCGCTTCTTTCCACATCTGTGTGTCGCGTAAAAGATGATGTCACGAATGACGGCCAGGTACACTGAGGAGGCACTATCCTCGGCAATGTGAATGCTACCGAGGGGGGGCAGTCCCAAGCGATCCGAAGCGAAGAGAAGCGGGTAGGTCCCAGTGTGAATGAGCCACTAGTGCTTCCTGGCACCGTGGTCTTCTACTGCAGTCCAGGGAAAGTTAGAGGGAGCCTCTCAGATCAAGCTGGCCTTCAAGAAGATTCAGTGGCTGCAGCTGGCTATGAGCGAAGCCTCAATCAGCTCCTTAATAAAGTGAAAAAACTTACTAAAGACTACAGGGACCAAACATGAGCTGGGATACAGCAGCTGAAAAATGCTAAAATGGCTACGTATGCAGTGACGTACTGACGTTTTACAGTGACGCAATGACGTGGCACCAATTTGACTCCGTACCAAAGGAAAAGCAAACTGGTTGTTAGGAGGAATAGCATTTGTACCAATTAAGCACCAGCACTAGCAACAGCACCGAAACAGCACCTGGTTGTTCTTGGTGGAAAAGGGGAATGTGAGGTCTCATGAGCATATATATGATAATATGTCACTTTTTACTGTTGTCACAAGCTGGCTCATTGCTGGTGACAATGAATGGGAAGAACAAACAAATTAAACTGTCAAATAAGTATATTGTAAACATAAAAGAAAACAAATTGGTACATGGAGAGTGGATTTCAAAGATCATTAATGTCTGCAGTGGATGGATGCAATAATGGTGTGATGGCGTAAGAAAGAAAGAAAGAAAGAAAGAAAGAAGGAGCTGTGGAGCCTACACTGGAAAAAAATATTAATTGTTACTTTGATTACTTGTTTCAACTCTACAAGGATTGATCATTTCAATGCTTTTCCTTTAAAATGTCTTTTAATGTCTTACATGATGGTTGTCTGTAAATTTGATCATTTACACTAAGTAATATTTACTTCTTTAATGTATTGACTTTACAACCTGATATCATAAAGTAAAACAAACCTAGTTAATACTAGCACTGAATTTCATCACCTTGTGGAGGCAGAGCGTGTGACGTCATATCAGCAGCTCGTTAACTTCTCCAGCAGCTCGTTAGCTCAGACGAGCGGAGACGAGCCTAAAGATGGCGGCTGTAAGTGGTAGAGGAGGACGTGTGGTCACTCGTTTGAGCGACAAAGTTTATGGATATGGACTCCTATGGGTAGGTTATACGCTTAATTAACTTTGTATGCCGCTATTTACTCACGTGCTCATATCACTGTTGGAATATTAAATACTTAGCATTAGCTGCCCCTTTAAGCTACTAGCGTTATCAGCTGTAAACTTTCCGCTTTACCTGTGGGACACAGATGGTTTTTGCAAAGAGGTTTTCGTTGCAGAACATGAACGTGTGTTTTTCTAAACCTGTAAGAGTTCATTCATTATATATCTTCTGCTAACCAGAGTACTTATTTAGCAGCTTATACAATGAACCTTTAATTGGTTTAATATAAAATTATTTTCCCTCTGTTTACCGAGGTGATGTAGGCTCGTGTTGAAAAATGTCAACAGTGGCTTTTTGATACAGATACAAATTTATTCACATTTAAAAAAACATGCAATATGGGATTAGTTTTAGTCTTGATGATGGTGCGGTGCAGATGTGCTCTCTCCCACACTTTAGTTAAGTTAAAATAAGACGTTATTTTTCCCATACCAGGGAAATTCCTTCATCACATCAGCAAACAGAAAAAAGCAAATGGTGCAAAAAAAGAGTTGAAAATAACTGAAAGAAGCAGGATAACAAAAACGCAGAAATCTAGAATAAGAAATGTTGAAATAAGATTTTAAATAAGAATTTAAATGATATAGTAAATACTTATTAAAATAATTTAACAAAAATATACATCAATACGCAGATATAGATTAAATAAACTAACAGTAGAACTTGGTATTTTAACAAAAATGTACACCAATACAACAATATACAATAAGAAATAAAGAAATAAGGATTTAGCAGAAATGAAAAACGTATGTCTCTGTTTTCCCATCAGGGTTGGGGCTCAATTAAAAAAATAATCTAATTAATTGGGGGCTTTGTAATGAATTAATCTTGATTTATTGCATTTTAGTCACATAACAATATTCGCCCCAAAAAAAGCAACATTTTTTAATTTAAACAGATTTTAGTGGACGATGAATCAAGGAACAAAATGCAGAAAAATCATGATAAAAAATAATACGAATGATGAACACTAAATCGTAATTTAAATCCTATAATCACACACAGCTGTAGAATTTTAAAAAACACACAACTCCTGAACTCCTTTCTCAGCTGATCCCCTGTTATGGAGAGGGGGGACAGGTTTGAGGGGAGGTGTGAACAGACGCAGAGATGAAAAGTATGAGGGGGGTGCAGCTGATGTCTCTGTTGTCCTGGGGAAAGGGGGATGAGGCAGAGAGGGTGTGGATGAGGAATGAAATATGTTGAAGAACTACTTCAGGTTGTTTGTCCACCCCTGGTCTCTGTCCACTCCAGGTCTGGGCTGTGGTGGATGGGGTGGGGACAGAATGAAATATGTTGAAGAACAACTTCAGGTTGTTTGTCCACTCCTGGTCTCTGTCCTTGCTGTGACCTGAGATGGTTGTCAGCCAGGACTCTCCACATGTCTCTGGCATTGTTCCTCCAGATTCCTCCTGTAAATGTCCTTTCCCCTCCTCCTTCCCCCAGAGCATTTCACCTCTTTCTTCACCCATCCCCCGACCTCAAAACCCCGTTCTTCATGTTCAGCAGGGCTTTCAGGTCAGAGGTCATCCACCGTTTGTTGTCGGAGAAGCACTGTATCTTCCTGGTAGGTACAGTGTTTTCCATGCTGAAGTTTATGTAGTCTGTGATGCTGGTTGTTCTTAGTTGTCGCTTTCATTTAACAGTTTTCTTTTTGTAATCCCTGCACTCCTTCACATTTACTCCCCAGAATCCTTATCGTTAGGTATAGTGTGGTGTTATGGAGCACCAACACTGGTAACATAATGAATGAACAAATTCATAAATACATGGCTTCTTAAATAAATAATTGAATAATAAACAGAAAACAATGCAGAAGTAAATGAATACAGAAATGATTACATCAATAAATACATGAATAAAATTAGACACAAATGCATGAATGAACACAAAAGAAATGTATATTCAATTTTTTAAAAAGTGGAGCGATAAAAACATGCAGTAACAAGCATACACCAGTAGTCATTTTGAACCTGTCTTGTGGCAACAGTAATTTTGGAGCGTTTACTTTATACAACCCTTGGTCATTTTATGTTAGACATTTTCTGAAATACTCTACAGGAAGTTATTTTTCAGTGTCATAAGTATGCTGTGATTTCTCATATGGTAAGATATTGTTTCTAATATTTTAATGGCCTGTCACTCCAGTGTTATACTTTTTTTACAGACACCAACAGTCGGGGTCTTCTCAGTGTGCAAAAGCAGCAGCTTTCACCAACAAAGCAATATGCCTGACTATACAGGTAACATTACAATGATATATCTATTATCATTTGCAATATCTTCTCTCTTTCTCTCTCTCTCTCATTGCCTATGGCATGGCTAACTTTGTGTTTCTGTTTACTGTTGCTTGTTATTCTTTGCAATAAATGTGCTTCTCTTCTGTTTCTGACCAGCATGTTGAAGGTACAAGAGATCTCATCATATGTTTCCTACTTGAGTTCCTTGGACAGTCAGAGAGGAGTTGATCAATGACTACAAGGTACATTCAGAACATTTTCTGATGATTATTCTAACCATAATACATTTAGCTTTTGTTTAACATAATAATCTTACTTTACAAATGCCACTATATGTGAGTAAAAACATTTCAGTTCAACAGATTTGAAAGTATTAGCTTAAACTGCCAATTAATTGCCAATGTGTCCCAATTTTCAAGTGGTTCTGTATTTATTTTTTATTCTCAACCCATCTCCAAGTTGCATGCTGGTTTCTCAAACCAAACTTCTCAGTATATTAAAAATATATATTTTTTAACAACCTGGATGTGGAAAACTAAAATGGTTTCTTCAGTGACCCCAGTGTACATTGATACATTAAGGTAGCAGTTAATACATTAATTAATCTGAAAAGTAAATGAAATAAAACCAAAAGTTACTTAAATATAGGGATGGTCCGATCCAGGCCAAAATGAATGGATTGGATATCAGATTTTTCTTTTAGAACCCCAGACTATCTCATATATCCTCAACTTCACTTTGTGCGACATGCCGTAAACACCGACGAGCTGTTGCCGTGGTTGCCATGTGCGAAGAGAAAAGCTGCAGAGCTGCATCGTGTCCATTTGTAAATAAATACTTTATGCTCACAGAGGAGAGAAGTAAACGCTGAGCGGAGCGTCTGCTAAATGAGTGTCTGAAGGAGTGGCAGCAGAAACAGACATTTCAACACAAGAAACTTAATTTAACATCTGCAGCAGCATCACGGAAAAGACTGTGAGGTAGTGAGTTTTACACTATATGGTACCAACGTGACTCGGCTCTCCGTGGTTGGGTTTCTATTACAGAGGAGAGTCCCTCCTCCGTGTAGCTGGTGGTCAGACGAAGGAGGAGAAAGTTGATGAAGTTGATGAATCTTCATAAATCTCCTGTTGTGGTGTCACACAAACAGTTTGAAGATTGTTTTAGGCCAGAAATTAGTTGGTTTAACTTCAAATATTTTTTTAATTTATTACGTTAGAGTCTGGTTAAAAACTTGCCCTGACATTTTCGGAGTTATAAGCTCTCTACCTCTGTCAGCTGTTTTTTTACGTTAATTCCTAAAAATATTTATTGCAGCTTTGAAATGTTATTGAGGTGTAATGTGACTTTTCTGTTACACTGGAATTATTTAAGTATTTGCACCAAGTTGCACTATTATTTTATTTCAACTGTTTGAATTGTGCAGCTGGGTCTGTTGTGTTTACCAGTACTATTAAAATAAAACCTCAGCAGTTACACATAACTTCAGTTGTTGTCACATATTTTCCTTCTTTCTTTAGGGGAGCAGAATAGTTGTTGCACAGTGAACGTGGTGTTTTTAGATGTAGTATTATGCAAATTACATTCATAAATGTATTATTAACAACTTTTAGAGTGTCAAAAATAAGGTATCGGATCGGTATCGGACTGGTATCGGTATCGGATCGGTATCGGACTGGTATCGGTATCGGACGATCCTCAATGCTGCAGTATCGGTATCAGATCTGAAAAAGTGGTATCGAGCCATCCCTACTTAAATACTTAGCCAGTATTTAACCAGTGTCTTGCTCTCTGTATGTATATGCTGTGTGAATTGGCTGCTTCAACACCATGAATCACATCTTGCATATTTAGAAAAACAGAAAATGTGTAGAATCTTGACTTCTGAATGCTGAATCTCATGTTTTTGACAGGATGTAAGAGAAGAAGATTTTGCTCAGCACATCTTCAAGATCCTCATTGTCATCAGAGGAAATGCAGTAGGACCCACATGCCTGCCCCATGTGTCAGTCATTGAGGAAATAGAGGTTCGAGATGATTGTAAAACTGAGGTAAAGGCTTCCCTTCTGCTCATAGGCTTAATTTAACCTCCCAACTTGAGTTACCCATCAAAACCGAAATACAAGTATTTCAGAAGCTCTTTCTTGAGCTGCATACACTGAGAATGTCACCTAAAGTGTGCTCTTTGAGAAATAAAGTTTTATTTTCAGTGTTTCCAGTTTGTTCATGCTGTTCTAGCACACAGCTGTTCTCTGGTGTGTGGAAGCATTGCATGACACATTGTAAACAGTAACATTTGTTGCTGAAGGATTCCCCCCTTGAAGTTCTCTTTGAAAGACATATGAAAGAAAGTAATACATTTTGATTGTACAGTGGGGAAAATAAGTATTTGATACAGCACTGATTTTGCAGTTTTTCCCACTTACAAAGAATGGAGAGGTCTGTAATTTTCATTGTATGTACACTTCAACTGTGAGAGACAGAAGGCAAAAAAATAAATTTAAAAAAATCCAGAAAATCACATTGTATGATGTATATATAGATATATTTTTTAATGGGACATATTTTGGAAAATCCACCTTTTAAAGTCTTTTATATATACTGTTTGGTATTTGGCTGCCTCCAAGCCCACTGGCTGTGAGATTTTAAAGCCATCTAATAGTTGCGTGAGCTGCTTGAGGGGAAATACCTGTGGTCAAACAAGCCATTCTGGATTCTGATTTGCTGTGATGCAATAGTAGCTTTTAAGGTAAAATGTCCAATAAAGTGTCCTGAAATAAAGTGCCCTGAAATGAAACTTGCTGCTTGGTAGGTGATCAGATATTTATTTCATGCAATAAAATACAAATTAATTATTTAAAAACAGTACAATGTGATTTTCTGATTTTTTTTTTTTTTTATTATTATTTTTTTTTTTAAGATTCTGTCTCTCATAGTTGAAGTGTATCTACGATAAACATTACAGACCTCTACAGTCTTTGTAAGTGGGAGAACTTGCAAAATCGGTGGTGTATCAAATACTTATTTTCCCCACTGTACATACAAATATAATCACACAAAAAACATATCACTGTCTTTCAAATAGAACTTCAAAGGGGAAATCCTTCAACAACAAATGGTACTGTTAACAATGTGTCATGCAATGCTTCCACACACCAGAGAACAGCATGAACAAACTGGAAACACTGAAAATAAAACTTTGTTTCTCAAAGAGCACATTTTGGGTGACATTATCAGTGCATCCAGCTCAAGTTACCTTGTTGTATCTGAAAGTTTCATTTATGGGCACTCTACTGGACAGTTTACCTTAAAGGAGAGATATTATACTGGTTTCACTGGAGTTTAAATATTAAAGCTTGTTTCATGTTTGTAGAGGCCTTATTACAGTAACTTAAGGTAAAGGTAGGTGAGCAATTTTAACAATGCAACAAACCCATATTAGAATAGTGGTGTAGGTGGTAGATGAAATATGTAAATATTACTCAGGAAACTAGTTAATCTACTAGATAATCCTGAACATCAAGTATTTTTATATGGGTTTTGTAAGTAAATGGAAAGGTACTGGAGTGAAGAAGTGAAATTTACTATCAAAGAGTGAGTACATTTTCATATCTAAGAAAGAAAATTCCTGAATATTTTAAGTAAAAAAAATTCTAGCTGGTAAGTAAACTTTACTTGACATTTTCCACAATTTCTGTCTGGAAATTGTTGCTTAGCTTTTTCTTAGTAAATGCCACTCCAATTTTTTTTCAGTGTAGGGGAGAGAGTGAAAGTGAAGGTTAGTGCTGCTTTATTTTCTGACTGGAGGTTGATACAGGTGCCTACAGTTGTACTTCATGAATCCTCACACCTGCAGACTGCTGAGATAACTCAGCTGAGTGAAATTAGGGAGGGATTTCAACACTGCAGTAAAATCATTACTTTGAGGCACTGTGGGTCTCTGTTTTTTAAAGGGGACATTTGATGGAAAATGCACTTTTATATGTCTTTTATATGTATTGTTTGGTATTTGGCTGCCTGCCCTGGCATTTTAAAAGCACCTTATTGTTGCGTGAGCTGCTTGAAGAGAAATACCTGTGGTAAAACAAGCCATTCTGGATTTTGATTTACTGTGACGTAATAGTAGCTCAGGCAGCATCTGACATCTGAGGCTGAATTCACCAATCCCTCCAGATTGGCTAATTCAGAAGCATAGTATCCTGAAGCATAGCATCCACCTTCTTGGATTTCTCTGTTGCGAGAGAAGTTTGGCCGTAACATGAGTGCAACACTCAAAAATACACACATTTGGTTACACAGGCTGCCAGCCTCATAGCAACAAATGAATGTGTGGATTCGTCCAATTTGTGATTCCTCGCGTTACGCTGCTTTCATAGTTACAGTGACGGCATCTTTACATCTGTGCAGAGCAACGGAGGAGAGCGCATTATAGTGACAAGTTCTTGAGGCGGACTAAAATACAGGATCAAAATGGAGTTTGACCAAGAAACTTCACAGACATGTTCTAGGGGTGTATTAAACTTATTTAAACTTCCCTGAAAACCAGTATGTCTCCTTTTAAATTAACCTTCTTCTTCTGTGTCATAAATTTTCATCAATGTTACTTCCACCTCCCATCGATACTCTGCTAAGCATCAGGTGACACAGCGTGAAAAACCAGCATGTACATTCACACTAAGAAGATGTTGGTTTTTATTGGTTGGATGTTTGGTGATTACTGTCACCGGGAGGAGTTCACAGCTTGCAGGGGTGGAGAGATGCTGCTTAAAGCAGCTCCTCGGCCAGTTACATCTCCACTTCCACTGACAGGGAGCAAGGTGGACAGACTTATACTTGGTTATTGATCATTAACCACGCTTCAGACATCATTTAGTTTGTTGCTCAGTTCTGTTTTCTGCGAGATCTCATCTCACGATGGAAGATTTACCCCGAAATGACACACGTGAAGGAGTCAGTCAACGCTCCGAAACAGATGAATTACCTTCTCCTGCTGCTCAAAGTGTTGACTCAAGCTGTGGATCCTGCCTGAAAAGAATCAAGCTCTTGCTACCTGAGGACAACAAGAAAGAAATAATTAAGTGTATTAAACTGGCAGTACCCGTGGTAAGATGGCTTAGATGCAACAGTTGAAAAATGTTTCATTCAATCTAAATCTTTTTAAGCTGATGGTGCTGCAATGAGAATGTCATGTTATTTGGGGTTCCTACTCATTTGTAAAGGCCTGAACTACAATTTTAATATTAGGACTGTGGTAGGCCAGTATTTGTTATTTTATGGCCTGATGGTGATACAAGTTGTCATGATACTCAGGATTTTCAATAAAACAGATAAATGTTTTAGAGGCATCATTGGTTCAAATAACAAAAAAAAAATCCAGTTGGGAGTTGGATATACATGAAGTGAAATTAACAAAAATTAATCCTAATTAAAACTCAACACTAAAAGCAATTTTATAGCAAGAGTTGGATCACAGATGTTTTCAATATTCCTCAAAAATACAGTAAATTTGCAAGTACCTCCCCAACCAAAAATTATAACTTTGAGGAGAAAAGTAGTTGAGCAACCCTACATGTATCCACTTTTCTCTGAGTGCTATTCATCGCACAAACCTAGAACTTGATAGATGAGGGCATTTAGTTTCCTTTTGTGTCGACCTTTTGATGCCAAAAATCTGTCAAAAACCTACACCAGCAATCACAAGAACTATTTTCTAAAGAAGAAAGGAGAAGTAGTAAAAAACATTTAGAAATACAATGGAGCTGCTGCAAAACCAAAGCTTGACACATGTCAGCTGCCAGTGCAAATATGAGAACTTTTTCTTACCTCAAGGCCTCCTGAAACAATGTTTCTTTTATGAATAACTCAATCAGTTACTTCATCTGTTGCATTTGGACTTTGATATTTCATTCAATTTTTGTTGAAGTTCATTTATGTTTTTATAATGATGGAGCTTGGTTTTGTTTTTCAGATCATTTCAAATTTGCTGACCTTCCTGATCAGCTTCATCAGCATGGTGTTCTGTGGTCACCTGGGGAAAACGGAGCTGGCAGGGGTGTCGATAGCTATAGCAGTAAGATCTCGTTTCAGTTTTGTTTTTGCTTTTGCTTTTATTGGAATTATGCTTTCAGAGATCTCTTTAATAGCTTTGTTTTGCATTAAATATTTATTTATTTTTATGCATGCATTTATTCTTGTTTGTTTTCTTTCTGAACTTTTATTTAAAAATATTAATTTCAATGCAGGTGATAAATGTTACTGGCGTTTCCATTGGCTCTGGTATGGCGACAGCATTTGATACCCTTGTATCTCAGGTATTCATGGTTCATTTTATTTGTGTGACTAAGTCCATTCTGAAGGAGAGTTGTGTTCTCTGTGTGCTTTGTCAGATTTGTCTTGCTCTGTCAGTTATGATCTTATTAATCGAGGGAGTATTATTTTATATTTCTTTTTTTTTTTCTTGCAGACCTATGGAAGTGGCAACCTAAAGCGCGTAGGAGTGATCGTGCAAAGGGGAATCTTGATTCTGCTGTTAACTTGTTTCCCCTGCTGGGCACTCCTTTGGAACACTGAGCTCGTCTTGCTGGCCATCAAGCAGAGCCCAGAAGTTGCTAGGTGAACCATTTCCACCAGGGTCTTCAAAATGAGCGCAATATACCCACATAATAGCACAAATTAACAGATCGATGTAGCATGTACTGTTTTTACGCATACATTCAATTATTCATTAAGATATTTTTGCACTTACTGGTACTTTTCCCTTTTCTGTCTGCCATAAAGAATCGCCCACCTGTATGTGATGATCTTTATCCCAGCTCTGCCAGTGAGTTCTGTTGCCTCCATGTGTTATTTCAAAATATCTTTTCTCACATACACATTGTATTGAATAGTTGTTGTGTTGCATTATTGATCTAAATAACCCCATTCATCATGTTGAATACTGCAGGCTTGCTTCATGTACCATCTGCAGTCGAGGTATCTCCAGAATCAGGTGTGTTTGCAGACTGAACTTTTATTGGTGATAAGATTGTTTTGTGTGTTAGCAAGGGAGAATGACAGCAGAGGGAGTGATAAATAACATGTTTTTTCATACTTCTTGCTTTGGCTCACAGGCGATCATGTGGCCCCAGGTGTTAACCACATTCGTGGGGAACAGTGTCAATATGGCCCTCAATGCCGTCTTGCTAGCTCTGGATCTAGGGGTCATGTGAGTACACCCACTGCACTTCTAATATTTATTATAATCATTCTTTAATATTTTAATCAACTGTATTATTATCTTAATGAGTCTTTATAGTAAACTAGAGGCTTTATCTGGATACTTCTTTGTATATGCGACTGGTAATGACTGTAGGCTGTGCTTTTCTACCTTATTTTTTTCTTGCTCATTTAACTTTGCATCACTAAAGTGGATCTGCAGTTGCTAATGCCATATCCCAGTATGTCCTGGCTGGGTTCCTGTTTATGTATATCCGTGTCAGAGGGCTGCACAAATCTTCATGGAGTGGTAAGTTGAAACTTAACTGCTCTGTTTAAAGTCACTTCATAAAATCTGCCAGGTTATTAGGTACGCCTAGCCTTTACTAAAATATTCCAATACAGTAGGTCTACAGTAAGCTTTATGAGGCCTATAATCCTCAGTTATGTGTAAAATGTTTTAGAAAGGTGCTGATTCAACAGATGTAGTTGAGCAGCAATTACGATCCCTGAACAGGTTGTAGCTTGTGGTGCTTTGTTCAAGCACCACATTAATTTCATTCATTAATGTGTTTACATAATTTAAGAAAATAATTAAAATTCATTTTCAAAATGTGTTTGCATCTATCAGGGAGCAGAGAAAGCTGTGAAAAAAATTAATGTTTTTAGCTTTGATTTAAAGTTGCTAATGGTTGGGGCTTGTCGAACCTCATCTGCAAGGTCATTCCAGGTTGTTGCTGCATAATAACTGTAACAATAACGTGTTACCATGGTTTCTCAACACAGAGACCGAAGCAAGTTCAGTGCAGTACAATATACAAGTTCATTATAATTAGATGTTCTTTTACAACCACAGTAACTGGTTGGCAACTTTGCCATTCCAGCCACCATTGTTATTTATGTGTACCTTCAAATCCCCTGTAATAACTACACAGTTAAATTCAGTGCAAGTAACTGAAAGCATCTCAGCAAAGTCATTCATAAAACTTGAAGAGTACTTTGGTGGCCTCAAAAAAACCATGTACAAAACGTGAAAAACAAAAAATGTATTTGCATTTTAAATGACACATGTTCAAAAGATGAAAATTCTCCAAATCACAGTTTCTTGCAAAAGAAAAGCCCCAAACATCACCTCCTATTTTTGTTCGACATGCAACAAACACAAATCTGAACTTAGGTGGGGTAGATTCAAGGACGGCATTCCCATTCTCTAACTAAATCTGTTTTTTTTTAATGCTTTTTTATTTTGATAGCAACAGGGACCAGGTATAGGTATGGGAGAATGACATGCAGTAAATGGCCTTGGGCTGCATTTGAACTCATGGCTGGTGCATTGGGGACTAGAGTGCCCTTTATGGGTTTCCCACTCAGTAGGCTGAGCTATCTTTGCGCCCCAACTAAGTCTCTTTTAAAACATAAGATCAAGCTTGTAGGAAGCTATAAAATCATTGATTAAAAGTGACTTATTACTCAGGGACCTGAGCTTCAATGTTTCACTGACAAGAAATGTAAATCAGGTTTCTGGGATTGGAGCATCTTCCTGTTATACTTTGTCTAATCTCTGCATTGACAATGAATCTACTGCATTTAGGGTGACTGCCTCAGGTTTCTAAGTGATACATCTTAAGTAACAGTTTTGTAAAAGCAGAAGTCCAGAGTGTCCTAGTTGTCACCAACACTGATAACACCGCTGAAGCTTTTCAAGGCCTTAGAAGTTAGCGATCTGGGAGAGGGGTGAGGTGGCACAATTTGGGGTGTTGAGGAGGGAGAGACTGGACACCTGGAGGGTCCTGGGGACTTTGTTTGACAGAAGGATGATGGTGGGTAATGTAACAGTGATGATAATACCTGTGACCGGGTGATGCTGGGGTTGAGTGGGACCATTTTGATCTCAGACTTTACCAAATCCTACACCTAGCTTGTGAACTTAGGCGGTGATGCAGGGGAAGTAATGGATGCTAGAGAGTCATGAGTGGGTGAGGATCCAGGTGGGGGGTCTGGGGTAGGGCCAGCGGCGGGGAGAGAGTGTGGGTCAATAGTGGGGGCAACCGATGCAGGGTCACTGGTGCCATCCTGTGGCTGGCTTTCACTCTGCAGGAGAGGCTTGGGTTATTGAGGAAGGGAGGGGTCAGAGGTTGATGGTTGCCTCAGGCAGTGTAGCAACTTGTCTGTTAACTGCCTCATTCCAAGCCCATTTAGGTGGAGGCCTTTTCCTTTGAAGAGGTCGTCACATTCTCAAAAAAGGTTGAAGTTATTGATGAAGTGAAATCCTTGAGATTCACAAACATTAGAAAGCCATGTAATTCGTGAAAGCAGGCGACTAAACTTGTTTATTCTTCTGTCATTAGTTGGAAGTGGCCCGCTGATAAATGACTGTATTATAAGCAAGTTACTCAAAGTTTGGAGAAATCTTGTTTTAAGACTTCTGATTGTCCTTTCTTGGTGTCAGCTCCTCCCACATGAAAAAAAAATTTCTTAACCCCTGGATGGTCCGACATTACATGGCCCAGGAGCCTTGTTACATCAGTAACCATGGTACTTGGATACCTGCATGTGATGATTCTTTCATTTGTTACAATATTGATAGCACTATCTCCGATGAGCATATCTCTGTCCTTCAGCTCTGGCACAGAATCTCTGTCCCTGTTTGCCCTCTGTATGCCAGAGTTGTTCCCCTTATCTTTTGTGAACAAGATTGTGTTTTATTGCCCATTTCATATTCTTTCACACTCATTCACACTTAAATCAGACAGTGGTTGGTATTTGTTTCTTAACTGTATGCCTGATGTTATGTTTGCATTCATCCTTCTCTGCCATTTAGGCTCAGCCAGGTGTATGCCAGGTGGCATCAGTCTGTTCAGGTCCTGCTTTGAGAAGTTTTGGAAAAGTTACTGTATCATTGAGGTCTAAATTATCAGCAGGGTTGCCTTTGGTGTGTCTATGTTCCTCAGGCTCACTGGATCCTCTGGTGTCCAAGAAAACATGAGCTTAGAATTCAAAGATTACTTACTTTAATTTGAATACCAAGGATATCAGCAAAAGATTGTAAACAATGCAGCTAGCCAGCAGCAAAGTGTGTACACCACAGGAAAGTAGGAAGCACTGCAGAATAATTAATAATAATATATTAGTTAATAATATAACTTTTGCCTTCTAGTATTTTGATA
>OOFC01014434.1:0-10248 GCA_900323345.1 Pseudochromis fuscus
GACCCGTTTCGGGTTAGGGGCAGGGTACCGACAGGAATGCTACTGTTTTCATCTTGAGAGATGGGAGGTGGTCGTGTTTGGGAAAGTGATGTGGAAGAGGCCCATGCTTGTATCCCTTGGCCAATCACATGCTGTCAACGTATGTAAAGTCTTTCCATGTTGTGATTCATGATTTCAGTTTTCTGTCAGCACCAACAAAGGCTTAGGGTCTGGGAAAAAATGGTCTGGAAAATGGGCGTGGCCTATACAACCACCAGTGACCAAAGGCTTCTTCGTATTTAATGGTTCTGAGAGAAGTTTCAACCTTTTAGGAGTAACGGCTGATTTTTAATGATTTTTTTGAGCTTCCAGATGTCACGTCGGAGCTGTCTGTGGATAAGTCCACTCCCATTACAAAAAGTAAAATATTCACTAAAATCAACAATAAATCATAAAATTGTGAAAATATTCACATATCATCCTTATGATGTCTACTTAATTATCAATGTCAAAAAAAATTATCAAAAAAAATATTGTACATCATGTGCAAATATGGAAAAATATAAACTGTTGCACCGTTTGACCGAGCTCAACGCAAGTCATTGTACTTTGTTGAGAGGGTCCCGACAACAGGTTTGCCGATTTTGGTAGTGTTTGCTCGAACGGCTTCTGAGATATAAATATGATTTTCATATTTTGAAAAATATAGAGCGATGGACAACAAGATAGACCTTATTCTGTAGTTTAGAAAATCATCAGCTCTATTCAGCGGATGTGCTCAAGAAGTTTCAGCTTTGAAATATGTACGGCTGAATTTTTATGAATTTTTTAAGTATTCAGGGTCACGTTTTGTATTTTTGCCATAAGCCCCGCCCACTTCAAGATATTTGGTAGATGAACTCTGGAGTCAATCGAGATTATGTACACCAAGTTTCACATTAATCTGTTATGTGGAATTTGAGATATAAACTTCTACGATTTGCAGCACCCCCTAGTGACTGATCAATGCAACTTTTGATCCACACCGTTTGAGATGAGGCTGTGACTTAGATCTCAAATTATTTGCGAATCCAAGTAAAAATGTCTAAGATACAACATCTTTATTGATTTGACTGCTAGCTATACTACATTTATTATAACATAACTTGCACATTTTAAGGAGTACACAAATTCTTTTAATAACTTTTTCTCTTCCCGGTTGGTACTTTATCCATGCCAATTTTCATGTAGATTGGCTTTACCATATTTGAGGAGTATACAATTTGTGTCTGACCATTTGGCTCCATTTTGCAAAAAAACTAATTAGGTGGAAATGTCTAGCCAGAAAGATTTAGGAGGATTGCCCAAACATGCTGATAGAATGTTTTGGGGGGTAAGCCACCTTGGTTGGTCATTGTAAGGCGAAACATGTTTTTTTTTGTTTTTTTTTGCTGTAGCACCACCTAGTGGCACAGGCCCATGAATTTTTGTGTCAGCGTACCTTGCGGCAAACTGGACCAGGCTGGCAAGTTTTCACGCAACCGCCTATTACACGTTAGTCTGCAGTTTGAGTTTTACCTACGGAAGAAAAAGAATAAGAATAAAAATCTTTGCGCAAACAATAGGGTTCCCCACAACACGGATGGTACGATGCAAGCAGCAGCGCCGTTCCCAGCCCTCACGGGCTTGGACCCCTAATTAAAGCTGCAAAGCTGCAGGCCCTCGCCCCCTGGGCGTCTTGATCCACAGTGCCGCCCAAGCAGTATGGGCCTTCTTTCTGTTGTGAAGGCAGGACAGAACATTCCCTTATGTGTTTCCAAGCACAGACGTCATTACATTTCGCCCCTGTACCCTCTGCCTTTCATCCTGCCTTACTGTGTCTGCACACAGTGAGCAGGATGCTGCTCTGTGCAGCTGTTTCTGTCATGCAATCCAATGGAGAAAACAGCCAAACCCACACCTGTTTGAGCTTCGACTGGGACAACACACTTTTACCTACAAATTTTAAGAGTCACAAGACTTTGAGTCTTTAAGTCTTCTATTTACATGTTTTTGCTATCTTGTTTGCTACTGTTTTTGAGTTATCACAGTTTTAGTTTCAGAGTTTACTCTGCGATTTCTCAGGTTTTATACTGTGTGTGTGTATGGAGTTCAGGAACATACGTCATGGTGGATTATGGGATGCATCCACCATGTTTGTGGTCTGTAATGAAACAATAGCATCAGGAGCCAAAAATGTGTATTTGACACACATAATATTAATATTATAACACAAATTTTACAGGACACCAATAAAAAAAGTGGGGCAACATTTAAATAGGTGGAACAGATGCCTAGATGCAAGTGATTGCTGTTGTTTTCTTCGCAGTTTTAGCAAATGGTCAGCAAACAGCTGATACATCCAAGCCTGTAGCGCTGTTTATGAAAATTACAAATCTGTTACAGCACAAGGGAAGCATTGGTCTGTTCAGGAACCTTCTTTTTTCCATATTTGTAATAGATCAATATTGCCTACCACAGCCCCAGACATGACAACATTGAGATTGCTCGTATGGTTGTGTTAAGGGATGGGTACCGAATTCGGTACTTTTTTAGATACCGACCGAATTCCGTCGCTACTACCGAGTACCGATTCACGTAAAATCAAACGGTGCCATGTTTTGGTACCTAAACGCATCATTGTGACTCTAAGGGAGTGAAAGAGTAGGCAATTTTCCATGCCGGACCTCAACACAGCATTGCACGCACAAGGCGTCAGTAGCCGCTTGTTCATTCAACAAAGTGAGCATGGCTAATAGAAAGCGGTCAAAAGTGCAGCTCCACTTTTTTAAAAGTGACACAAATTACACTCGCTGCAATATTTGTGATGTAAAGTGCAAGGTCAGCAGCAGGAATACTTCTAACTTTTACTGAAAGACAGCACCTGTTAGCTTGTAATGACGGAGGTGCCGGCGGCAATATAACGGCGGTTCATGAAAAAAATATTTTTTTCTGCGGATATTCTAGTTACAACATGATTAAGCTAGCAAAGCAGTTTTGTGTTGCTGTGTGTGAAATGTATTCAGTTTTGGGAAATCACGATGTGTAGTAAACATCAGCTCGGTGCCCAGTAGCTCAGCTGCTGAGCGGCCACACACAAACAGAGGCTGTAGCTCTTGACACAGCGGCCACGGGAGTGAATATTTACAGCATGTCATTCCCTGTTCTCCCTGTTTCCTGTCTCCACTGTCCCCATTAAAAACATTAAAGGCTCAACAATATATTTTCAAAAGAAAGTGAGTATTAATGCAAGTTCACTGGCTGATAAGGACTAGTTCACGTCAGATCTCATTCATTTTCAATGAAACAGAGGATACTAGAAAAATCTTTTATATTTTGAGAGCAAAATGTCCACAGTATGAATACATTTTGATTACTTTTTTTGTTGGTAATAGTTGTATAATTGTACAAGGCTTAAGAAGCAACTCCAATGATACAAAACAAACGGTAGGATGTTGTTTTGATATATTTGTCTATATATAAGTCTGTATATTGAGGAATGAATATGTTGCATTGAAAATTTTTGAGATTATATTACATAAACACACAAAAAAGTACAGAAAATTGGTACCGGTATCGATTCCCAGATACCGGGAATCGGTACCATATCGGTTCAAATGTGAAAGGTACCCATCCCTAGCTGTGTTACACAACCAAAACAGAGGGATGGACAGGTGTTTTAGCCCTGATCTGAACTGTGGGCTAAGAGCACAATTAACTGATTAACTTCTCCCAGACCAGTGATGAGACTTACTGTCACATCCCACCATGCAACATCTGCCTCCCATTGTTGATAAAACATAATGAAATGACCGGAAAGTTTGCGCGGTAAACAGTGTAGAAATCTATTGGAATGAATGTGGCTGCTGATGAGTGGGCCATAAATCCTAAAATGCTTTGCGATGGGATGTCACGATCCCGAACTCTATTGAGGACTGCTCCCCTGTTCAGAGTGAGGTCACTTGACAGCAGACACAAAGAGCAGACAGAGGAAAACATTTTAGAAAACCTCCTGAAAAGCACCATAAAGTTGATCACATCATACACAAAATATCAAATCATAAAAGGTGTTCTTTCTATCAGCGCAGGTTTGAAAAACATCAGAAATATACTTTAGACTGTGGGGGGGCTGAGTGTGACACATGTGCCTGTTTTCCCCCATGCATTTCCATTGACTGTATGGGGAGGACAAACAGGGCAACTCCAAATTTGAAGGCTTATAAAGTCCAAATGATTTTAAGAGCGAAAAATTATTTTTACATACAATATACATTTTGTATTTTGTTCAGCACTGTGTCCTCAGTCATCTGTTAAGTTTTGAAGCCGCTGCCATGTATGCCCTAGGACGAGATACATTTTGTTCAAAGTGAAATTTTGGCCGTAAATTTAATTTTGAAATGCAATCTTCCAAGTTCCTGTTGATTTTAGCCCAGGGCTGTCTGCACGTGATTTGTAGGGCTTGATGAGTATGACAATTTGGTTTTCCTCCCGTCTCTCTGTGACATTCCTGTGGGCCACAGCGGGCGTTTTTCTGTGACTAGGTGGTGCAACAGAGCCCATTTTTGTACTGAGTGGTTTGATTTTTCCGTCTTGTGAAATTTTTCACCAGACCTGGTGTGCGTGCCAAATTTGGTGAGTTTTTGAGCATGTTTAGGGGGTCAAATTAAGCCTCAAAGAGATGTAATAATAAGAAGAAAGAAAGGATACATACATAAAATGTGTTAACGTCTGGACTCAAATACACTAATACATGTATCACTGAGCATGCATTTGTTATCAGATGTTATTCTAATCATTTCTAATTATTTCGGTTGGTACAGCACTTTTCAAGACACTCCCAGAGTGCTTTACGCAGACCATCACTTGTTCACACCCAGTCATACTAATGGCGATAGGCTAGGTTAGCCACAGGAAGACTGATGGCGGTGTGGCTGCCAATTTGCTCTTACCATCATTCAAGATTCATACAAGGTGGGTGAAGTGTCTTGCCGACACTGGGAAGAGCAGGAAACAAACCACCAACCCTTTGATTGGTAGACGATTACTGAGCCACAGTGTATATAACACTGCAAGACAATGCTCCAGGTTAAAGACACATAAATAAATGCCCTGTGTGCCACAATACACATTTAGAAATGCTGCAATGTAATGTAACTTAAACATAATGAAAATGTTTTTGTTTTGCCATAGGCACGGATGAACCTGGGGGCTGGCGAAGTTACACTGTCCTCTTCTCAAGGAGTACAATTGAACAATCTTCTGTACCACAAAATGTCCTTGACACTGCAAGATGCCAAGCTCACCATGATAATTGATGATCTCTTCCCAACATATGTTCCTGTGACGGATAATGGGGAAAAGCTAAATATTGACCTGGGTATTTGGCTTGGAGGAACAGGAGACCTGGATGTTCCTTATCTCAGCAATGCCATTCCCCCTTTCCGCGGATGTATTACTGATGTCAAATTTGAATCCCATCAGTTTGATATTCTCAGCTCATCGTTTAAACAATGCCACGACACAAAGGAGTCCTGTAGCAGTGAGTTTGAAGCTGGTGATGGGGAGGCAACTAGTTTCAGCACCCCTGATTCCTTTGTGTCCTTCCCCACCTGGAGCGGGGCTCGAGGTGCTCCAAGGGCCTTGGAGTTCCTAATGAAAACCACCATTGAAGATGCTTTGCTTGTTTTCCATCCTGGCCAAGAGTCAGACTTCATTGCTATTGGTGTCATGAAAGGCCATCTCAAAGGTGTGCTGGACATCGGCAGGGGTATGAAGGTACTGGAGAATACGCAGGTGCAGCTGGATGATGATCAGTGGCATAGAGTTAAGGTTCAGATCAGTCAGGATTCATTTGTTCTTAATGTGGACAGCCAGTCTTCCACCCTTCCTCTCGACTCATCAGAAAAACTGGACTTGGTGGGAAACCTGTATTTAGGAGGCATTCAGGGAAAAATGAAGGACGTCTTTCGTGAAAGTGGGCCCTTAAGTCGTCTTGAGGACGAGTTGACAGACGAATCCTTCATTGGGTGCTTAGGGGAAATCAAAGTAAATCAGAAGGACAGAAGCCTGCAGGATGCTTTGGTGACCAAAGATGTTCATGTTAAATGTGAAGGAGAGGACTATGACTACTCCAGTTATTATGATGTAGACACAACTACAACTTCCCCTCCTGTCCAAATCCGATATGCTGACATTGACTTGAGTGAACAACATTGTTATCCAACAGATGACATGCCAGAGATATTCAGAAATGTTACAAAACTTCTCCATATCACCCCTTTGCTTGTGCCTGAGGATGGAGAAGTCTCTATTAATATCAACAACTTGAGCCCAACATTTGACCTAAGTACTGCAGGAATGCGGCAGTCTCAGATTATTTTCACTCTTAAGAATGACCCATGGTATGGTCTTGTTGATATGAACATTAACACGAAACACACAAAAAAGTTCACTCTTCTTGATGTTGTTAATAAGAAAATTAAGTACATGCATGATGGAAATGAACGGCATGCAGATCAGATCCAGCTAGAGGTGGTTGCTCACAGTAACAACTACCTTCCTGAATGTTTAAAAACTCCTCATGAGTATGTTCTCCCAATTGAAGTTCTTCCTGTCAATGATATACCACAACTTAGTGGAGAGGAAATCATTATCACAGAATATGGTCGGACGCGTCTGAGGCCCAACCTTATCAAAATCATGGATTCTGATACCCGCTGTGATGAGTTAGTCGTAACTGTAATGTCAGAGCCTTCATTAGATGTCGGTTACTTGGAAAATAGTCAGCAACCAGGAAGAAGCATCTCAGACTTCACTTGCAGGGAGCTTAAAGATGGAAATATTTATTTTGTACACAGAGGGAGTAGTACTTCTGAAATGACCTTGAAAGTGTCCGATGGACACTCAGTAAGCCATTCAACTACTTTTAGGTTGTCTGCAACACAACCACATATGACAATTGTTACAAACACTGGCCTTCTTTTGTCTCAAGGAAGCAACGCCTCAATAGGTATTCAAAACCTGGCTGTTCTTGCTCATCCTCGTTATGGGGATATTATGTATAACATCACAGAACCGCTGAAATTTGGACAACTACAGGTTATGACAAGTGATGGGATGTACAAGCAAGTTACGACCTTCCATCAATCTGATCTGGATCAGGACCACCTTAGATACTTAAGCACAGACTCAAGTGACCAGGAAGATATCGTGGTGGAGCAGATTCAGTTCAATGCCCACCTGGGTCAGTTCTCCTTGTGGAACAACACCTTCTTAGTTAAGATTATCCCTGCACAAGTGAAAGTTTCTAAACTGGTACCGCTGGAGATGCAGCCCAGTGAGGAGCAAACAATTGGACTCACAGAGCTTCAGGCTGAAGTTAAAGGTAAAAACCCAGACCCAGAAGCTGTTAAATATATCCTCATCAAACCTCCAACACTGGGTAGTCTCCAGTTGTCAGACAAAGAGCTGGTGGAGGGAGACATGTTCACTCAGAAGGACATTTTGGATAAAACTGTTAGCTACCGGGTCAGGGTGCAAAGAGCTGTGGATAGTATAGACCAGTTTCAGTTCAGAGTCTTTGCTGAAGATCAGTACTCTCCTCTGTATACCTTCCCAATTAACATCCTTGCCAATGCAGATGCTCCTGTTTTGACCAGTGACAAGCTGATTGTCTTGCAGGGTGGTGAGCACACAGTCAACAAAGACTACCTATGGGTGCACTCTCCAGGTTCTACTGATTTTGTGTATCGAGTCACACAAGAGCCAAGGTATGGGCGACTGATAAGGGATTCTCCACCTGGAATGCCTCGATTTGAGGGGGCAATAAGAGTTTTTAGTAATGAAGACCTTGAGCTTAATAGGCTAATTTACAAGCATGATGGCTCCAAGACAAGCAGTGATGAGTTCCATTTCACAGCATCTGATCAAGGAGCAACCAATCAGGAAGCGGTGAATGGTGTTTTCAAAATATTTATCCAGTCTAAGAATGAGCATGCTCCAGTGAGGACTGTGGATAAAGTATTCAATGTGGTCCGCCATGGTCAGCGCCTGCTAACAACTGATGTCATCCAGTTTAAGGATGATGACTCAGGCTTCAATGACACTCAGATTGTGTACGCAAGGGAGGGAATCCTTTCAGGCAATATCGTCTCAACCGCTAATCCATCAAAGCCCCTTTTCCGTTTTACACAAGCTGACCTGCGAGATAAGAAGATCCTTTTCATTCACCATGGAGCGGATCGAGAACGCTTCTCACTCCAGGTGTCAGATGGCTTATACAAGACCACTGCCCTACTTCAGATCCAGGCAGGTGAGCCCTACCTGCGAGTGGTAAACAACACAATCATTGTCATCAATCATGGAAGCACCAAGACCCTTAACACCACCCTGTTGAGTGCCGACTCCAACATTGACATCAGAGACGATAGTGAGATTAAATTTCAGATCACCTTACCACCCAGCGATGGCAGGATTATTGTGAGTGGGATTGAAGCTTCAGTGTTTACCCAAGAGGACCTGAAAAAAGGTGTTGTGTCATATGCACACAATTATGAGAGTCTAAGGTCCAAGGACTCTTTCGGCTTCTCCGTCCAAGCAAGAGGACATTCTGAAGAAGGCACATTCAGGATTAAAATATTTAAGCAAGGTTACCTCTCTGAGCCTGAGGTGATCACCAATGAGGTCATCATTTCGTATGAGGGAGAGCACACCATAATCAACCAAGATCATCTCCGGGTAATTTTTTACTGATTCTTTAATTACTATATATTCCGAAAAACGAATGCTTACTTATATACTGGAGACTCTCACATAACATCACACACATCTAAAACTACAGTTCACAAATCTTAAATTTATTTGCTTCACTGACAGACAGTCTGTGCACCACACATTTGTTTTTATTCAACAAAACAAAATTAATGTTTATACAAGTTGGCAGTAATTATATAATATAACTATTATTGTCTTTTTCAAGTTTATTTTCTGTTTGTGAAAATGATCAATCACATGACTTCTCAATCATACTTTTTGCAACCCTGCTTCCAAATGACATCATAACCAAAAAGCAATAAGACTGTACAGTTGCTGCTTTTAATTTGGTTTATGCACTAAATTACACTCTATTAAGTGTGGGAAACAGAGTCCTAAGTGTCCCTGAGGAGCTCCTTGAAGCCCACCGTAATTTATGTGATGAGTCTGCCTGCACTTCATCTTGAAAGCAATTAATGAGGTTTAAATTGCTGGTCCATTCATAACACACTCTCTCTTTATATGAATTTATCTTGACTTTCAAAATAATGAGAAATATTTCTGAAAGTAAAAATATTCTTTCTTTAAAACTTTACTTTCACAATTGTATGTTCATTCTAAATCTGCTCAGTACACATACTACTGAAATATGTATGGAACAAAGCCTTGACAGAGTGGGCTTTACGAGAGGTAGATATGTCTTGGCTTCTGGGAGCTTTTCCAGTATGTGTCCTTATGAAATTAAAAGTATTATAATCTACTGAAATATTGTCAAGCACAAGCATGACTGCTAAACACTTTAAGGCATCTAGCTCACGGGCATCAAATAGACATTCTCAAAGTGGGATGACCTCTGTGTAAACCAGCAGGATGACTTTAAATGTTGCCAATTGTCACAAACGTCTTTTTAAGTTTCTGTTCATCATGCTGTCTAACAATGTGTCTCCACTTCATATGACACAATACAACAGGGTCTTTAACTACAAATGAAGTATACCTCAGCTTAAGTCTTAAAGCACTTAACCAGGCCCCCCATTCACCCATCAGTGGCTACAGTGCTCCCATGGAAGGCTCGAGCCACCTTTGGGAGCAACTATTGGGAGTTCAGTGTCTTACTTTTACCCTGTAATGCCTGAACCATCAAATAATTGCCAGGAAATTCAAATTTTTGAAAACGCAAGTGTTTATTGAACCTTCTAACAAAAATAAATTAAGGTAAGAATAAAAATAAATGCATATCTAAACATATAGATAGATATAGATTGAGAGAGAGAGAGAGAGCGAGCAAGAGAGAGAGAGATTTTTATATAATTAATTTTCTTTTAATTTTTAATTTTTTTCATGAACTCTCAAAAATATCACACTGATGATGTAGAGGTCTCAAAAACTCATGTATCAAATATGATATATTTGGCATTAAAGAGCTCGGATACTATGGACAGGAGGAGCCAGGGATCAAACCCAGGATCTTACCAGTCGGAGATATGGAGGACCAAAACC
>OOFC01014435.1:0-11301 GCA_900323345.1 Pseudochromis fuscus
AGCTCGTGCGTTAATGAATGCATCCATGTAAACAGTGTGGGAGCTCCAGTGGCGCTGCTGCAGGCCGCAGAGCTCGGTACAGCCCGGCTCGGCTCAGCCCGGCTCTCCGCTCACTGCTGCTGTTTACAGGGACACCTCGGTAACCTTTCCTCCTGACTGCCTCGGTCAACATATGGTTCGGCGGTCGGCCCTCATTATCTCATTGTAGATACAAGCAGCAGACTGACGTATGTTGTTTTTTTTCCCTGCACTACAACGCTACAACATGTGTACTAAATGACTTTCTCGTGTTTGGATGTCTGGCTCCGCTCAGCTAACAGCCTGTGGATTTGTTTGTTGGTTCGCTGAAGGTTTTTTATGAAAACACATTGACTTGTGTGTTGAAGGATGCCCGCTCAGCAACCGGCTGATGCTCACAAATGATTACTCAAGGTTGAGCAACTACTAAAAAAAAAATCTGAACACATTGTGACAGATTTTTGTTTATAGGAAAATTATTAGTTTACATTTCCACTGGTGTGCAGAAAGTGAACTGTGCTGAAAGTTTTTTTTTTTTTTTTTTTTTACAAGTCATTTAATTTTAAAAGAAGTCACAGTTTACAGTTTGGTACTGGTTTCTACCTAAGAAATAGTCCCTCTGATCTCCACTGTGGATTATGGAGAGAGATTATTCTGAGCCATATTTAAAAATATTTCAGTATTAATATCTATTGTAAAAAAGTAGATAAATAAAATAAATGTCTCCGAGGACAGATAGCACAGGTAGTTATTGCAGGAGAACTTAGTAGCATATGTTGTGTTTGTTATTCACTGGTTGTGGTCGCCCTCTGTGTCCAGAGCAGTGATGTCAGCCAGAGGGGGAAAGAAGAAGGCCACCAAGCTGTCCCGCTCATCCCGGGCGGGTGTCATCTTCCCCGTGGGGAGGATGATGAGGTACCTGCGCACCGGCACGCACAAATACCGCATTGGCATGGGGGCGCCGGTCTACATGGCAGCTGTCATCGAATACCTGGCAGGTAGGTTGGCACCACATAATTCAAGCCTCATACATACATGCATACATATTTCTGTACGAGATTCTCATTGCAAACTGCTCACTGTGCATATATATATATACAATGCATGTATTACATGCACACAGTGTCCAATTGATTCTGTGCAAAAAAAAAGTAACAGATTTTTTAGCACTTCAGATGGTTTCCTTCATATAACAACACCATCATGGAGGCATCTGATTGGTTCTCACTGGTTTTTCTGTTTACTGTTCTTCACATCATGATAAATAAATGTGATCATCCTCACTTTACTTGTTATGTCTAAAATATATTGTGTGTCCTGTTATTGTATTTTACATACTTATTTACTACAGTGTTTTCTATGCATTTAATTCACATCATGAAAAAGTTGCCAGGCAGGCATCTAACAACCTTCCCACTTAATCCCTAAGGCCTCTCTGGATGTGTAGCATTATGCTCATTATGAGGAGGAGGAAATTGTTTTTTTTCCTCTAATATCGTAAAGTCTTGACCTTACCACAGAAAAGGCTGCAAGACGACTTTGTTATTGTTTGGCGCTGCATAAATTAAATGTAATGACATTTTTACAAAGGACAGGTATAATTCTTTTGCACACATTGATGAAACTAGAAACATGAAACCAATAACACAAAGAAGACAAAAGAAAAGCTACAAAATAAAAAAAGAGGCATTGTTTATTTACTGTTTTTGTACACATCACTGCTGCAACAATCCAGTTTGACCTCATCTCTTTCACTGCTGTGTTTTTGTTCCTAGTGGGAGCAGAGTCACACAGTAAAAAAAAAAAAAATCAGTTTAAATAGCACACACAATGTGTCTGATGGGTTTCCACACTCTGCTTTCTGTCCTCTCAGCTGAGATCTTGGAGTTGGCAGGAAACGCAGCACGGGACAACAAGAAAGGCAGAATAACCCCCAGGCACATCAAGCTGGCTGTGGCTAATGACGAGGAACTCAACCAGGTAGTGCTCTGGAGCACGGTGCTCTACGAAAGGCTGACTCATATTTGTGTGTGTAAACTTTCACAACATTGCAGGTAGTACAATATATATTTTGTCTCAGACTCAGCATCGGTGTGGTTTGGGGGTCTTGCTAAAACAAAACCTGGTTCTCACAAACAAGGTCTTTCTGAAGCAGCAGTAAGTTGCTCTGCATTCTGAGTTTTTTGTACAATAATTGTCAGATGAATGTTTTTTACTTACCAACTTTACTACAATAATGCATTAAAATTTCAATCCCAAGTGAAAATGAATCTAATATCCACTAAAAACCAACAGAATGTCATTCCACTCAGAAAATATCTTATTTCATATGATTTATTATGAATGAGTTCATAATTATGTAAAGGTTAAGGTGATTATCAATCATTGCTAGGATTACTTAACTATTGACGATGGCACTGCCTGATTTAATGTGCTGAATATGAGCTTGAATATCAATATAACTAGGTAATACTGCGTTAAAAGTATAATACTCGCATTTCAACATAAACTCTGTTTTCTATTTGTTTACATTTTGGACGGTGAAATGCACTGAAGAAGCCATCGGTCATCCTATCACTGAATGACTTTGAGAATAAAGAGATTAAAGATCTTGTAATTATGAGAAAACTGAGATAATGCACAAGAGAGTAATTGCCAGAGCACCACTGTTGGGATTGTTGAGATTGATACAAATTTTACAGTCACAAATTGGTGACATGCTGTGTGATGCTGTGAATTATTGAGGTCAGTGATGTGCAGCGAGGTTTGTAAAATACACAAACCTACAAATACACAGGGTTCCTACACATTTGAAATTTCAAAATTCAGTACTTTTTCCAGACTTCTCAGTAAAAAACTTAATAATTTGCGACATTTGAGTAAATAGATGTTTGTTGTATGAATAAATTATGAAATTAATCGTTTTCATTATTGTCGTAACATGAATATTTTTCCATATACTACTTTCCATTTTCCATACTTTTCCAGACCTGGAAATTTATCACATTCTGTTCTTTAACCTACTCACATAGGAACCCAAGAGAGTAGCTTGAACCAGCACTGACTGCTGGTTATGTTTCATATCATCAAAGATTATCGTCACAGCATTAAATACAAATATATACCCTATTAAAACCATTTGACCAACTTTTACTGAAAACAAGTATCATAAACCACATGTGAAATACAACTGAACACATATAGCAATCTAAACATCAAGGTATTTTGGGTAAAGAGTCTCTGAACCAGTTGTCACTGGAAAATCCTTAGTTTTACAGGGTGACCCCAAACTTTTGAACTGTAGTGTGGCTATGACTCTAAGCTAGTTGTTGCTGAATAACTATCACTGTTCCATACAAACCTGTAGCAACTCATAATGTAACAACAGCTCATAATGGCTTCTAAAGTAATAACTTAAGTGTAATAAAAGTTCATAATGTAATAATCGGCTCATCCTGAAGACATAACGCAAGCAGCTTTGGACATAATGTATTAATTTGCCTTACCTAACCTTACTGATGCTGCACATTGTGAGAAGGATACCGGGAAGCAGCACCCAAAATGCAGATCTCAGAGTTTAACAAAAAAAGATCTTTAATAAAAGAAACAAACTCAAGGTGCTGCACAGATATGGCAGGAGAAGTAAAACCAACCAAGACCAAACAACTACAAAACTAGAATTAAAAAAACCCCAAAACTACAAGAACCCTAGAAATGCAAAAACCACTGGAGCAGGATTCAGGAGCAGGGAACACAAGACAACAAACTGCCAACAAGACAAAGAGACACAGGAGGTTAAATACACTGGGTAACGAGGCACAATTGAACACAGGTGGAGAGGACAATCAGGAAAGGCTGTGACAGACGAGACAATCAGCACAGTTGTGACAAGACTAACAGGAAACAACTAGAACACAGGGGAAGAGACTCAAAATAAAACAGGAAGTGACATGACAGAAAACACTGAGAACACACAGAACATGAAACACCAAACTAAACAGGACATGACGCCCATGGAAAGACAACAGGAAGACTAGAACATACACAAGGAACAAGAATACCAAAATAAAACAACATGACACAAGAAAACCAAAACATGAACCACACATAATAGACAGGACATGAAGGAACCCAGACAAATGAAAGTACAAAACAAACAAAGTAAACAAGTAAATCCAGAAAAAAATACATGAAACCAAGATAACAAACAAACTAGAAATACACATCATGACACAAGTTATGTGATAAATTGTTAGATTATTACATTATGCGCGAAGACACATGTTAAAGGGCCCTACCACTTTATCGGCTGGCTGAATAAAATGTCTGATTATAGCCCTTTTCAAAATAATCATCATCGGCCGGAGTTTTGCCGGTTAAACGCAGATATATTCTTAATTTCTCATAAAATAGTAAATACTGTTTGGTGTTGGAGTCACACAGCATGATTCTCAGTAACGTACAGGAGTAAGTACAGCCAGGCAACATTACTTGCTGACAGGTAAGTTAATGACGTTGTGAAAATAACAAAAACACAACATGTTTCCTGTTCCACTTTAACTCTGTTTGCCATATGTCATGTGTGATGTGTGCTTTGTTGTGTTCGGAAAACATTTTTTAAAACAAATACTATTGTAAAACAGTAAAATGGTCTGTCTGTAATGCATGTCTTTGTTGTTGTAAGCATCAAGGGACAAAAAAATAAGTTATTTTTTTCATTATAAATCTTTTAAATTAATGGGCCGATTAATCGGTTATCAGTATTTTCCCTTCCAAATATCAGAATCGGCATCAGCCTCAAAAATCCATATTGGTCGGGCCCTCTTACATTATGAGCATATGATTTTATTACATTATGAACTTTTATTACGTTTAAGTTACATTACATTATGAGTAATTATTACATTATGAGTTATTATTATATTATGAGTTGCTACAGTACCCAAGTGAACAAACCGCACAACCAGCAGGTGGATCAGGGGGGAATGGATGGCAGTAGTTTTTGTAAGGGCCTCATGTAATAAATTGTTAAGTGCAACTTTAAAACAACTGTTGGTTTGGTCTTGGCACAGAAGTGGTATTTTAGTTAATGACAGCACCATGCATGACCTCTCAGTCATGAAGACCTGCACAGTCTGAACACAGCTCTGTATTGGCCATCTGGAGCTGCCTGTGGATCAGGTTGCCCGGTGCACCTTTAACCTCATCTGTTCTGCCAGAAGCACCGGGAACCGTCGGCCGAGCAGCGTTCACACTCTCAGAGCATTTAACTGAAGACTATTTAACTTTAACAGAAGACATCAGCAACTTTTTAATGCAGGCGGTGCTGCAGCCATAACAAATGATATAAATCTGTAATTACTGTTGACTTCTGTCCTCTCAGGATAATAGGAGTGCAGGGTGTACGCTCGGTGATAGTGCAGGTTTCAGCTGACAGCAGATGGTGTGTGCAGCGGGTGAGTGTCCCAACACTGTGGTTAACCTCTGCTGGGAACCACCACAGTCATCTCACATTTGCACACCTAGCACTGTTTCTTAAAGAGAACAACACTCCTGTGAAGACACAAGATGTTTGCTGCATTCCCAGACTGAAGTGTAAAAAAGTAAAACACTACCGACAAGTCATCCTGATGTCATTAGAAAAAATCAACTCAGTGGTCTGGTGGTCCATCTGAAAATCATTTCAGCATTAACCCTTTAACATCTGAGCCTCCAGATTTCTACCTGAACTTTTTATGCTTATTTTGATTTTAAATTCAAATTTAACCTGCAAATTCAAACATTCCTGCAAAACATTCACTGAAACTCTAAAATCAGATTCAGTTTTTTCGTTTTTCTGCTGTTCTTCCTTCATCATCACTGTTATTACACTCTTACAACATGTAGTATATTGTAAAGCAGCTTATTTGTCGCTTCTCTGAGAGGCGCCAGTGAAATTACACCATATAATGACACCATATTCACTGTAAAGTGCAACGTCCCACCTCTCAGGAACCGTTGGATTTTTTCCGATTGAACTAATTTCGATAATCCTAATCACTTGTGCAAACGTATCACCGGGGATACATTTGGTGTTAAAGGGTTGAGGAGATATTAGGGTTCAGAAAAAGGAAGACTTAGTTTTACAGTTAGTTTGACTGACGGGTCTGGTCTCCAGTAAGACCAGACTTGAGCTCCAGTCTGTGTCCTCAGGTTCGAGGGTCAGACTCATCTCCTCACTTCTCCCTTCATATCCAAATATAGAATAGAATAGAATAGAATAGATAAAAACAGAGCAGGTCCCACCGAGATTTGAACTCGGATCACTGGATTCAGAGTCCAGAGTGCTGACCATTACACCATGGGACCTCTGTCCCTTGTAGCTCCAAGCAATCAACCTGGAAACATTCAAAATCCAAACCCCTGGTCCAGATCACAAACCACTGGGTGACATCATGTTAGGTTTGTTAATGCTGTTTACAGTCTGTGGCTACATCACAGTCACATTGTGTATTTCTAATAAAACATTTGCTGTCTCCACCAGCTTCTGCGGGGGGTGACCATATCAAACGGAGGGGTCCTGCCTCGGATCCACCCAGAACTGCTCTCCAAGAAGAGGGGAAGCCGAGTGAAAGTGGACAGCCAGGCGTCCGTCCCAGAGAAGGAGGAGCGCTCGAAGAGCAAGAAGCCAATCAAATCCTTCAAAAAGGTTAAAGGGAAACGAGGCCGCAAGCCAAAGGTCAGTCTGCAAAGTCAGAGGTGGAAATCAGTCAGATCCATTCAGTTGTTACTTCCAAGTGAAATGAATGGAAATCACTTCACTTAGACTAGTGCTCCAGTGTGTCAAACATCTGCCTCCTGTCCTCTGTCCACTGAGATTCAAATGAAATATTAGTGATGATAAGCTGCCTGCTTATCATCAATTTATAGGTTGAGCACAACAGCAGAACAAAGTTACTGCATTAGATCATTATTCCAACAATCATCCACTGTAACAGTGACACGAACCTGGACACAGACAGTTCAGTGGTTTGACAACATGTATCATGTATGTACCACACTCGGGTACAGATTTGAAGCTGAGTTATCTTTAGATTAGTAAATATGATTTCACTCTATCGTTACGTCCACTGCAACAAACTCTTGTCTTGCAAAAGAACAAAGCCAAAGAGCTTGAGTTTCACCACTTACCAGGAGGTAACTTGGAAAGGTTCAATGGTCACTTTGTGGTCAATGGTAAATATGTTTCCACAAAGTGTACATAAGAACAACAGTTGACGGTCAGCTGGTCTTTGATACTTATACTTTCTTACTCTGATGCTGATACTTGATACTCGACCCCACAAGTACTGACCAGTACCCAGACTGACCCTGTTTACACTTGTTTTTAAGATGCAGGTGATTGGATGTATCAGTTGTAGTGCAGATGTTGATGTGTCCCCGACAACAATGAAACAGGAAGTACGTGAAGGATAAGTGGATCGTTTGGAGACATCGTGTCACATTTGTAAAAACAAAGGGGGAGCACAGACATGAGACATGAGGCATCATTTCACTTTGGACAGAAGTCTCAGTGCAGAGAAAGTTGGACCACTCATCGCGACCTTTCTTGTAGCTAACTGTGCTAACTGTTCACACAATCTGGTGCTCTTCTGCTGAGTGACATGAAAACTATGTGGTGGTCAACAGGACAGTTTGGACACATGTTAACAAAGATGTGTCTCAGCTGTCCCCTTGTGATCTGATCGCCATGGTTGCATTTTAAAAACCAGGTGTAAACAGGGTAAGAGATGCAGAGTCATATTTAAAGAGTGATTTGGTTTTTCTCTGTCTTCCAAAGAGCACAGACAACGACAAAGAGTCTGTACCGAACTCCACAGTGGAAGACGGTCCTGGGGACGGATTCACCATCCTGTCAGCAAAGAGCCTGTTCCTGGGACAGAAGGTAAGTCCTGGACTCAGCAGAGCGGGGACATGAGAGCTGTGAGAAATCACCCGTCCCAGCTCCTCCCACTGACGCCTGTAAACAACATCAGTGTGATTTCTGATAAAGCCTCAGTCTGGGACATGTCCCCAGCCCTGAGACTGTCTCCTCACAATGTCTCTGTGAATCCACAGCTTTCGCTAACAGAGAGTGAAATCAGCAAAATCGGAACAATCAAGGTGGAGGGAATAATTAACCCAACAAACGCCGAGATGGACCTCAAAGACGGAGTGGGTAAGAAGGACGTGTCCACCTCTCTTAGTGGTTTTTTTGATCAGCTTTGTCCGTCCTGCCTCTGCTGAGCTCCTGCTGGTCTCTGCTTTCAGGGAACGCTCTGGAGAAAGCCGGAGGCCGAGAGTTTCAGGATGCAGTGAAGGAGCTGCGGAAAGCACAGGGCCCTCTGGAGGTGGCATCAGGTACTTCATACGGAGACAAGTGTGGACGTTAGGACAGGAAGCTGAGCATTTACTGATTGAAATGATGAGTTTTGAATTGAAGTCAATTGGAGGCAGAATCTAGTGGTCATCTGTGGTATTGCACTTTTTTAACTTCTGCAGTTGTGAGCCCCAGTGGCTACGTCTCCAGGGCGACCTCTAGCTGCATTAACTGGTATTACAACACAAAACCACACAGGGAGACTACACAATCCATCAGTCGTCAGTGAGCTCGGGGTGTGATGTAGCTCCACGCTGTCTGGAGATCTAAGTTTTACACTTAAAACTTCAACTGTGTGTGTGTGTGTGTGTTTGCACTCTGCAGTGGCAGTGAGCCAAGCCACTGGGATGGCGGCCCGCTTCATCATCCACTGTAACATCCCTCAGTGGGGCTCGGAGAAGTGCGAGGACCAGCTGGAGAAGACGGTGAAGAACTGCCTGTCAGCAGCCGAGGAGAAGAAGCTCAAGTCTGTGGCTTTCCCTTCACTTCCTGCCGGACGGTGAGCAAGGCACCCTGCTCCGTGACACGATGAAAACCTCCACACACAGTCACAACACTGTCACTACTTCAGATGTACAAACATTACTGTTACATCTCTGCACAGCAAATACACAACTTTGTTTTGTGAAGCTTTTTTTGAAAAGGTGGATTTTTGCTCCTGGAGTCAGGCTGAGTAAAAGCACATAAGGAGCACATGAGGTTAGGACATCAGGCAGGTGACAGATCAAAGGAAGAGAAAACCCACCATCAAATAGATTAGTACATAAACTAATGATTTATGGGAATGGCAAAAGAAATATTAATCTCTCAAAAGTCAGAATTCAAGTTCATGGAGGCTGTCACTTTAAATGTGCCACACGATACCATTTCAGCCAATCAGAAAATTGGGAGGATTTTTCTGATTGGTTGAAATGCTCTGACATCACAGGTGTAGTATGTGGAAGCTCCACTCAGTGAGTTATGCTGCGTTCATGTGCTCCTCAGTAGTTTAGAAATCGTTCTCACGACTTCACTGCGTTCACATGCTTTCAGGTCGGAAAGCTTGGAAAACTACAAACAACATGGACGCCCTGACAACTACATTAATCCATGTTTAACATTACCTGGCTTTTCAATCAAAGTTTACACAAAGTAGTTCAGGTTGCTCCTTGTGGACAGCAGCTAAAGGTGATACAATGTTACAAATATATTTGATATTTATTTGAATGAAAAGTTGATGTGCAATGCATAAAAAACATTTTAAATTTCTTACCATTGACAAAACTTCGCTTGCCCGCCATGTTGATGACAAATATGACGTCAAGTCGTGTTTCTTTTTCGAGTTTCTGAATTGTTTTTCCGACTTGAGTGGCCGTTCACGTGCATTTTCCGACTTAGACTGGATCATGGCAACACAGTAGTGACATAAGTACTGTCAAAAAAACCACAACTTTATTCAAATGTGCCTAAAATGTGTGTCCAGCATCAGCCTCAGCTTGTATGTCAGCTCCATTTCAATTTCCTTTAAGCTCAGATAAATAAAAAGTGTAAAAACTTTACTGAGTCACCTGCTGTCCTGCTGTCCTCCTCTCCTGCTGCCCCACTGTTCTCCTGACCTGCTGTCCTGATCTGATGTGCTCCATTCTCTACATTAGCATTAGCTGCTAACAGTAAAGCTGTGTGTGTGTTAGCTTGATGAGCTCATCATGATGTTAAATCTTTAAATCTGTCTCACACCTTCGCTCACATTCATTAATCCAGAAGCTGTTTCCTCCTTTCAGACACTGAGACTCTGTGAAACACGACAGCTCCACTTATCAACTAATGTTTCCCTCCAAACCAGATCAGGTTGATCCAGATCAGACCAGGTCCACTTGTTGTTGTTTCCAGTCTGACCTCATGATGGCGCTGTCACAACTGTTACAATGAACAAATACAGTGATGAGGACGTCTGTTTGACACTCAGCAGCATCTTTGAACTTTTTCTTTGATCCATGTTTTTTTCTTGTCTATTTTTCACTTTTCTTTTTCACTCTTTCTTTGTTTTGCTTTTTTTCATTTTCTTTGCTTTTATCTTGGAGTTTTTTATTTTATATTTTATTGTATCTTTTATATTTATCATGTGATTTTTTCCTGTTTTTTCTTTGTTTTGTTTTTTCTTCTCTTTTTCTTTTTAGGGTGGTGTGTTTTTTCTCCTTTTTTGGTTTTCTGTTCTCTTTTCGCACTCTATTATTATTTTCTGCATTTTGAAATTTTTTTGTTTCCTTTTTTGTTTTTTCAACTGTTTTTGTTTATTTATTTTCAGTTTTCATGTGTTTTACTTTTTCTTTTTCCAACCTTTTTTCTTTTTCACACTTTCCTTTCTGTTTTGCCATTTTCTTTTTTCTCTTTTCCTATTTTCTGCAGTTTTTCTTTCTCTTTTTTTATTTTCCTTCCTTTTTTTAAATATTTAAATTTTCATGGGTTTTACTTTTCATCTTCTTTACTTTCTGTTTTTTTCTCTTTTTCTTTTTCCTTCCTCCGTCCTTGTGTTGAAAACATGGTCAGATTCTGTTCTGTGCTGTATAAACATAGAAACACTGTAGACCACAGATATCGTCCATACTGTCCAACAGTACTGTCCAGTGGTTCTGTCCAACACTTCTGTCCAGCCGTCCCCTGCAGCTGTGAACTCCTTCCTGTCTCCATCTGTCCCTCACTGTTTACATTGGAGCAGCTGTGTTGCTTCATGTTCTTCACAGTTTCCTGTGTCTCCCACAGGAACGGATTCCCAAAGCAAACGGCCGCTCAGCTCATCCTCAAGGCCATCTCCAACCATTTCGTGTCGTCCACCAGCTCCTCTCTGAAAAACATTTACTTTGTGCTGTTCGACAGCGAGAGCATCGGTATATACCTTCAGGAAATGG
>OOFC01014436.1:0-12816 GCA_900323345.1 Pseudochromis fuscus
CGGCCGGGCCCCATGGGCGAAGGCCCGGCCACCAGGCGCTCGCTCACGGGCCCCAACCCCAGGCCTGGCTCCAGGGCGGAGCCCCGGTATCCCTCCGGGCCGGGTACACGGACTCTTTATGTTGCTACTCATCAAGGGTCTTCTGAACCGTTCTTTGTCTGGCCCTTCGCCCAGGACCAATCTGCCTTGGGAGACCCTACCAGGGGCAAAAAGCCCCCGACAGCCTAGCTCCTGAGGTCATTAGGGCTCTCAAACTCCTCCACCACGATAAGGTGACGGTTCAAGGAGGAGTAAACACTGGTTATGATTTATATTTTAACCTGATAAACACTGGTTATGATTTATAATATTTCTATATCAGGTTAAAATTCCAGATTTAGTTAATTGATTATTTAAAAAAATATCTGACTAAACCTGGCTTCCAGCATGTGCAGGTGACTAAATTCATGGTTACCTCAAAGATTCACTTTATATTTGTGTCTGCTGTTAGAACAATAATATAAAATAACTGAAGTTATTATTAATAACATCTGAAAACGCGACTTTTAGAGCACAGTTTTGCTGCAGCTAACTGGTCAACATACCACTGATCATTTCAACCAAAGAAAACAACAGTCAGCTGCTAGCATGTTTTCAGTATTACTGTTTTATTATAGAATAAATTTAATATGGGAAACACATTTAGTCACCTAAGAGCTCTTTTAGTCTGGGTATTTCACCAACAGGGAACCTAAAAGAGGTCAGTATGCATCCCTACGCTGATGATACCTCACTGTTTTATACTGAGAGATGTCAACTATTTTTGATTTTCCAGGGCTTTTAATTTTTCAGTGATGCTAAATAAATTAAAACACTCATATTAAACATTTTATCCTTGTTACTGTATTCCTGATATGAGTCTCTGTCGATGAGATCAGCAGCGAAAGCTTCACTTCAAACCAGTGATATTAACCAAGCTGCATTAAGGAGTTAAGTTAAACTCCCTCAACCTCATCATTCATAAACACATTAAATTTTTCATGTTGCTGAAACGATGATGAAAACCTCCTCGTCCTCTTATCAAATATGGAAGTAACTGCTGGTTTTTACTCCCTGACCGACATCTGAGAGCAGCTTGGAGCGAAGGATCCTCGCAGGGCCTCCCCTGTTTGATCACAGCCAGTCGGCAACAAGGAGGCCTGAAAAGCAAATCGAAGAGACACACACCTTCAGTGTGTAGCAGTCTATCGAACAAAAACATGTTTTATTTCCCTAGATAAAAAGCTTTCCTCTTTTATTTGGAATAAAAAGAAACTGAATATATGTAAAGCCATATTACGGAGACTTAAACAGCATGGAGGACCTGGCCTACCAAATTTCCAATTCATTTACTGAGCAGCAAATATCAAAATAATACAAAAATATTAAAATACTGGATGGTAAATGAAGAAATAACAGCTGTACCTGACTGGCTAACTTCACAGGCAGGAGCATTACAGACTGTAATAGCACTGCATGGTCTGTTTTATTATGCTCTATCATACCCAGAGCCTCGAATAATTTAAACTTCAAACCCAGTTGTAATTCACTCTTTAAAGATATGGAGACAGTTTAGACAACACTTTGGGATGTGTCAGCTCTCATTCTTTGCTCCCATTGCATAAACCCATGCCTTCACACCACCCTTAACAGATGCTTTGCTTGGTGCTTGGTCGAGACCTGTGGTCTGTTCATTTAAAGACGTGTTCATGATGGTTTGTTCTCCTCGTTTGAACAGGTTGTCCTAGGGTTTGAAATCCCAAGGTCTCACTTCTTTAGATACTCACAGATCTATAGCTTTGTGTCATCTCATCTCACTCAGTTCCCTTCAGAGCCCCTAAGCACACACCTGGATCTGATTCATAATCTCAGATCATCCAGAAAGGGAAAGATAGGTGATATATATTCTCAATTAAAGGGAGAAAATCTGACCAATCAAAACTCCCTTTGATCAAAGTTGACTGGGAGAACATATACATCTTCGATATGTGTGAAACATACAATCATGCAGCATAAGATCTTCCACCGACTGCACTGAAAAAAAGTTCAACCGTTTTCACCCAGTATAATCCCCATGTGTGGTCATTGCAAACAATCCCAGACCACTTTAATCCATATGCTTTGGGAATGTCCTGGGTTATCTTATTTCTGGCTGTTAATATTTCCATCCATCCATCCATCTTCCTCCAATTATCCGGGGTCGGGTTGCAGGGCCAGCAGCGTAAGCAGGAAGCCCAGACTTCCCTCTCCCCGGCCGCTTCATACAGCTCTTCCCGGGGGATCCCGAGGCAATCCCAGGCCAACCGAGAGACATAGTCCCTCCAGCATGTCCTGGGTCTTCCCCAGGGTCTCCTACCGGTGGGACGTGTCCTGAACACTTCACCCGGGAGGCGTCCAGGAGGCATCCTAATTAGATGCCCAAGCCACCTCATCTGACTCTTCTCAACGTGGAGGACCAGCGACTCTACTCCGAGCTCCTCCCGGATGACTGAGCTTCTCACCCTATCTCTAGGGGAGAGTCCAGCCACCCTATAGAGGAAGCTCATTTCAGCTACTTGTACTCCGATCTTGTTCTTTCGGTCACTACCCAAAGCTCGGGACCATAGGTGAGGGTGGGAGCGAAGATCGACCAGTAAATCGAGAGCTTTGCCTTTCGGCTCAGCTCCCTCTTCACCACAATGAATCCGTGCAGAGACCGCATTACTGCGGACGCCGCACCGATCCGCTTGTCGATCTGACGCTCCATCCTTCCCTCACTCGTAAACAAGACCCCGAGGTACTTGAACCCCTCCACTTGGGGCAGGATCTCCTCCCCGATCCGGAGAGGGCACTCCACCCTTTTCCGACTGAGAACCATGGCCACGGATTTGGAGGTGCTGTTAATATTTGATGCACAATATTTGTATTTTTATTTAATTTAAGTAAAATCTCACCCTGAAAAGCTACACACAAAGCTGTCTATCTTTGCCACACTTGTAGCTAGAGGACACATTTGGATGAGATGAAAAGTCTGTAGAGACATGTTGTATTTTATGAAACTGGAGAGGATCAGGTACACTGTCAGGGGGTCAGCTGACAGGTTGGTACTGATATGGCAGCCTGTCCTGGGTCATGTTGACAGATTAAGCTCTGATCGGTCTATGAACAAGTGACTGTTAACATCCATGTTTGTAACAAGTAGCATCACAAACAAATAACTGGAAACATTATTAACATACTCCTAACTCCTCTGTTCTGTGCAATTCAGTCCCTGTGCCCCACAGTAGAGTGCATTACCTTAAACCCTGAATAACTTATTTTACTTAATGTATTGAATGTTATTTATCTATTGTTATTATTTTATATTAGTTATATTAGTTTATATTCATTATTATTTGTTGTGTCAATCCTTAGCTGTCAGTTCTAATGTCCTTCACTGATTTACAGGTTGGTCAAAGGGTCCTCAGGTCACTTCCTGTTGGTCGGAGTAGGGGGACAAAGGACAGGGGACACGGGGCAGAGGAAAGTGGACAGAGAACAGGTGATAGAGGACAAGGGGCAGTGCACAGAGAGCAGGGGACAGTGGACAATGGACAGGAAAGTGGACAGCAGACATCTCTCTGTGGTTGGACACCTGCAGGCAAATGACATTTCCATGGCAACTGGGTCAGGTGACAAACACTAATTAAGAGCCTTCAAAGAGACAGGTGAGGGGGAGGTCAGGCTACTAATCTCCTCACACCCATCATTCAGTGAAAAAGTGTTGTGTCCTGGTTGCCATGGCACCCAGAAGTAGAGCAGAGGGTTTTATTTTAAAAGGCAAACAGGAAGTGAAACAGGCAGAAAAAATAAAACACCTGAATAACAACCAATCCGATGAAAGGAGGCGGCTCGATGGACAGAAACTTTGTGTCTCCTTCATAAAAACAAGTCGTGCACCAAGAGATTCTCGTGTCTTTATTCACATGTCGTCCTGCACACGTCTCTACTCCCTACTAATTATTACTGTAGAAAACTGTACAATTACAAAATCATCATGAGGGTTCACATCACATAAAAAAACAAAACAAACAGAAACAAACATCACATAAAACTGGAGAAAATGTTTCATGCATCAACTTCAAACACAAAGAACCTGAGAGGGTTTGAGACGTGGCGAATTTTCATTTCAAGTCAACTCATCGACGAGCAGCCGCAGCACCTCAAGAGTCTCCTCACCTGCCTCCTGCACGACGACAGAGCAGTGGACACCAGCTGTCCACCCAACAGTTGTCCACCCACCAGATGTCCACCTGGGAACCCAGTGCCATTCACAAATCTGCAGATTGGACACCAGTGTGGAGGTGGATTCATGAACTGCTGCTACGACCTGGTCCTGGTGATCAGAAGCCGGTCGACTGAAACCTTTTCAGCTGATGTGGATGCCTCTGTTTGTCTGTTCACTTTGTGCTGCGTTATAGGTTTGATGTTTCTACCATTAAAGCAACAAAAGAGTCTGACGGACCGTGGAGGAAACCTGAAAGCAGACAGAGTCTCGGTTCAGTGTCCTCTGATCTCTGGATGTTTCTCCTCAGGAAGACTAAATCCCACTGAAACTGCAGTCGGGGTTTCTTCATCTTCTTGTTTTTCAGAGCGGAAGGCGGCAAAAATAATCTGAACTAAATAATCTCTTTACTCCTTCAATCCTGTTTCTGCCCCGTTAACACGTCGAACATGTGACAATCGCCACCGCCGCAACGAATAATGTTTAAATACCAGTGAATTAATAAAAGGCACATCTGCAGGACGTTCCACCTGTCCCATCCAGGACCAGCGGCGTTGTCCAGTTTCACACCTCCATCTCCTGACGCCCTCCCTGCACAGCGGCGGCAGCAGTCGTCACAGCGATGTCGAAGCAGGTCTCCATCATGATGCGGGACTTGCACAGGTTGACACAGTCCTCCAGCTCCGCTGTGACCTGAGCCAGAGCCTCCAGGTACTCCTGGGACTCCCGGTCCAGGTCCTGGTCCACATCGACTGGAGGGGAGGGGGACAGGAAGAGGCATGGTCAGGTGTCAATCCTTTTGCCTTCAAATTAAAAGTACCAGAACTGCACAGATTACAATAATAATAATCATAACAATCACAATAATAATGATAATGAATAATACTGATAATGATAACATTAATGATACTAATGATAAAAGTGATAATAATAATTATTATTATCATAAAATAATTCTTTGTCTGGACAAAGAGTCAAACACAACTATAATGTAGCCGATGTTGTTTTGTTTTTCATTTACAGATTTCTAGGTATTTTGTTAAATAACATGACAAAACTTACAATTCTATTTATTGATTTAACCATTGAGATTAAAGAGAGGTTAAAGCTGTTGGACCACAGAGTGCGGACCCTGGGATTAACCCCCGGGTTGTGACTCACAGTCTCCGCTCCACCGGCTCGGGTGCAGCATCAGCCTCCCCTTCACCTCCTCCAGCTCCTCCTTCAGTCGCTCGTGTTTGCTCCTCAGCTCTGCGGCGAGCTGCTGCCGCTTCTCCAACATCCTGAGCCGGCCGTTAAAATACAGCAGACCCTGTGGATAGAAAGTGGACGACCGAGACGCTCCCAGTTAATCTGCAGGCTGATGACTTAATCTGAAGAGGAGGAGGATTAAGGAGGAGCAGGTGACGAAGACGAGGATCAGCTGCTCTTAGTTACAGCAGAGAAAAACAAGCACAGACATCACGTCTCGAAGAAACGGCATCCACACAGTGTGAAACCGGTCATCAATCACACTTTGCCCCACAATGCCCCCACAATGGCAATGATTTGTACTGGAGGAACTGTCTGACTCTGTATTTCAGCTGGTGATTGTCTTGCAGTACTGAGCCAAGGTACAGTAGTGGACATTAAAGTCCTTTGCTGTCCTCCTGATTGATGAATTAGCTCGAGCCACCTGCCTGACTGACCTCAGCATCACATCAGCTGCTGCACTGACTGACCATGTCCTCTCACTCACTCCTCTCCTTTAAACCTCCTTTTTTCTGTAAAAATAAAGTCAAAATTTCATTATGACAATTGCTGATAAACAGACTGTATGTTCATTTAAATCCTTTTTGAAACTTGCCCCAAGAAACCCGATTTGCTAACACTAGCTCTAGCTTGAAGTTAGCTTAACATAGAACAATGACTGAGGTCTGACAGGATGCCTTCATCTCTCCTCTAACAAGTCCACATGCATCACTGTTTATTCTGAAATATATAAAGTAGATATTTTACTTTTGGTTGCAGTCAAGATGTGCTGCGGATGGAGTTTATATTTTGACTCTTTTCATGCTTACTTTCATATTTACAGAAAGGGAGGAGAAAACAGAAAATAGCGGACTTCAGCCACTGCTTTGCACAACATCCAAGCTAACAACAAAACCGTTGATTCATGTGAACTTCAAAATAAAAGTATTTCCTGTAAAACAGGAAATATTCACCAAATCACACAGTTAGCGGCTTTTCACATTGTTAATCAATATTCTGCTTTAATAATTGACTGCATTTAACTCACTTTAACTTAACTTATGCATCTTGTCACTAATCAACAAACAATTCACAACAACTATTCTCTTCTCAGTCAGGACGTGACAGCTGACCATGTAAGGGAAGAAAACTAGTATTCCACTTTTTAGTTGTGCCCTCTGATGGAGAAGATAATAGCAATGTGACAATTTACCCCTGTGACAACAAGCCCCGGTCTTCCCTACATAATTTTTTATTAGTAATGTTACTGTGTTAGAGCAAATACTAACTGCAGTACTTTTGTAAGGCATTACTCCCAACACTGGTAATCAATCACACACCAGTAAGTAATCACTCACATATCTGATTTTAGTAATCAATCACACAGCTGCTAGTAAATAATCACACTATAAATATCAATTATAAAGGTTAATTAAATCAATTATAAGAATCAGGCATGCAGAAGGAGGCACAGACTCACCTTTTCAACATCATGAGACGTTGACTAGAGGGAAAGAGGAAGAGGAGAATGACTATCACCATTATCATCACATCACCATCATTAACACCACCATCATCATCACCATGATCACGACAGCAGGGTCAGAGGTGAGGCGGACCCTGCCTATAGCTCAGTTTATAAAATACAGGGAGTCTGTCTCACCTCTGGTGCTGCTGCAGCCTCCACCCTCCTCTTCTGACGGTGCTCCACATCGTCGATCTCGTACACCTTGATCTCGAAGGCTTCCTTCAGGGCACCACCCAGTGGGGGGGGCAGGTCCACCCATTGACCCCCCACCTTTATGGTGTCGGGCAGCGGAGCCGGGATCAGCCGTCGCCGCAGGAACCCTGTAGGAGGAACAATCAACGACCATAAATAAAGACGAGTTACTCAGCTATGCTCAACAGGAAAATGGCATCAGCAACATGTTAAAAGAGTCCAACATCTCCAACATCAGGACTGTCTAGCCTCAGAGTGATGCTGAGAAACTTGTTCATACATTTGTCCCTTCTTGGCTCAATTACTGTAATTCCTTATGTGCAGGGTGTCCTAAAAACTCTCTAAAAAACCTTGAATTGAACCAAAATGCTGCAGCCAGAGTTCTGATGGGAATCAGACACAGAAATCAGAGATCTCCCATTTTAGCTTCTCTTCGCTGACTCCTGGTAAAATCCAGAACTGAAATGAAAGTCCTTCTTCTTTCTTACAAAGCTCTTAATGACCAAGCTCCATTAAAGCTTAACCCTCTAATACCAAACATGTCACCAGCAACACAGAGTGACTAGCATGAACCAACTTACCATAATTCCTTGGCCATTTATGCTAGTGATGTGATTCCAGCTGATTCTGAAAGGCAACGAGTGTTTCAGATATATTACATACATTACAGTCGCAATGCAGGGGAAGGGAGTCATGCCGCGACGTGCAGCGTCGCCTGCATTACGGTAGTGTATGGTAGCTCCACTTGTCGGCTTTAAGAATAAGCTGTTATCACATCACTAGCGCGAATGGCAGAGGAATAATGGTGATTTGATTGACACATGTCACTTTCTGTGAGCAGCTAGATGTTTGGAGTAAGAGGGTTAAAGACCTTCTTACTCCATATCATCCCAACAGAGCACTCTTCTCTCGGGGAGTAGGTATACTTGTGGTTCCCAGGATTTCCAAAGGATTTCCAAAAGTAGAAGAGGAGACAGAGCTTTAGTGACCAGGTCCTCTGATGAGGAACCAGCTCCCAGCCTGTGTTCAGGAGGCAGGCACCCACTCTGTCTTTAAGATCACACTTCAAACTTCCTCTTTGACAAAGTTTATAGTTAGATCGGATCAGGTAATCCTGAACCTCTCTTTAGTTCTGCTGCTGCTGGGCGATCTCCCACCATGCATCTCTCTCTATTCTCCCCCCACTTCTCTCTGTAGCCAAAATAAAATTTTAAATCATCTACTGCAGACTATGAACCTGTCCTGTCTCTCCTCTCTCTGTACTCCCTCTCTGTGTACAGTGCCTTGATGTGATGTGGTAATAATCTGGTGCTATACAAACCAAATGAAACTGAATTGAAAAGTATTAGAACAGATCATTTCTCTGAATACCTCCTGTGAATTATTCTGTTAGTTATTAACTGAACAAATCGCTCAGGCTCGGGGACACAAAGCCATGGACTCACCATTTCCTCTTTTCTTGGGTGATTTTGAGACCCTGCTCCTGTTGGATGAGGATGTCCCACTCTCGCTCATGGAGTCATGCGCTGATGACGTGCTGCCAGTTGTCTCGCTGTCTCGGATCATGCTCTCGTAGCCGCTGCTGCCCCCACTGTGGTAAAACAGAGTGGTGCGACCCATGGCGGGGGGCAGCTCACCACTGAGAATGCTGCTGTTGTCGCTGCCATGCCCACTGCTGTAGCGCTGTGGCCTCCGGGGAGCTGTGATCTTGCTGTAAGGGGACGGTAGCGGCATGGTGAGTGCCAACCCTCTGATGTTGTCCCCAACGTTGGTGTCACTTCCTGTTGCTCCATGTCCCCTGCTGAGTTGCTTCCTTGGACTTCCCGCAGCGAGCTCACTAACCCGGCTGTTAGGTGCCCTGTTGATGGCCTGCTTTGTGCCCATGATGGTGCCTCTTCCTGCCTTGGCTCCAGTTCCAGAGCGAGCAGGGGACCTACCAGTTGGAGGCAGGCTGGTGTTGCATCCTGCTGTATTATCAGGGGGTTTGGGGGAGGAGCTCATGCTCTTGGAACTGCTGGTAGACAGCGTTCGAACCTTTAGCCCGGAAGCAGCTGCAGTCCGTGAGCAGCTGCCGCTTCGGACTGGTCCCAGTTTGCCAGTAGTTCCAAAGAAAGTAGGAGAATCTTGGGAGGAAGAAGCCGGTGTGGAGAGGAAGGCTGGAAGTCCAAGTCTTGGCGCTGACCTGCTGGACCTGCTGTTACCTCCTGTGATACCACTGTTCTCACTGAAAGCCCCAGGTTTTGACCCAGATAAGGTTGGACTCTCACATCTCTCCAGAGACATCAAACTCCCGTAGTACCTGGAAGAATCTGCTTTGGGCCCTCGTGTCTTCAGACTTGAAGTGGTCCTGGCAGAACCCTGTTCAGTTTTTAAAGTTGATGTCCTTTGGCTGAAAGAATCAGCCCGGCGCCTGACACTGAATTCTTCCTCTGAAGCTGACATTTTCGGAGATAAAAAACTCTCAACGTTGCTGCTTGTCTTCAAAGCACTTGATGACAGTGCAGTCCTTGTCTTAAGTTCTATTGGAGCAGGAGGGGAGATATTTCTGGGTCCAGACTTGGAGATTATGTTGCTTTTTTGTGCATTTGACTTTTTCCCTAAAGAGGAAAACCTCAGCGTACTGACCACTGCGGCAGCTTCATGACTCCACTTCGATTCGAGGTGCTGCGGTGTGGAGATGGTTCCCAGAGTGGTTGCACCTCGGGAAAGTTGGGGGCGTTTGAAAAGAGTATCTCCTCTCCTGCTGCTTGACCTCTCACAACCATCCACAACCCTCTGAGCTGAAGAAGACATTTGTGTCTTTGGAGGCCGAGGTACACTCTGGCTGTTCCCTCCAGACCTCTTAGAGGAAACCGTAGTGCTGCCACTCCTCGGTGGCTTACCTGCAGAGAGAAACTCAACCTCTCTGGGATCAAAGCAACTGCTTTGCAGAAAGTCATCATGTCTGCCTTCCTGTTTGCTACAGCTCACTGCTGCAGGTGAGGTAGGCTTGGTTTTCCTGGGAAGACTGGAGTAGGCAGAGTGATGAGAATCCTGGAGTGACACTGAAGGGTTTAGGGTCTTAAAGGAGGATTTCAGAAAGGCTTTGGTGGGGTCAGGGGATGGAGGGCACTTGGTAAAAAGGAGATTGTTTGGGGTAGTGGGGTCACTGTCCAGGTCTGGGAAACAAATGCTGTTGTCATTCATGGAGCTCTTCAGGCTGTGCTGCAAACATGGCAGCTGTTTAAATACATTTGGTGATGTGAGCATGGATGCATTCTCCATTCCAGTGTAAAGCCTGCCTGTGGAACGAGTGCCTTCAGCATCAGTCAAATCTGGACTGGATTCACGTCGCCATGAGCCAACACATGAGCTTTCCAGCATTTTCTGGCAGTCGGTGCCAGTGTCAGTCCCAGCTCCTGCAGCCTGGGCTGTGTAAGCATCGTACTCATCATTAATACTGCTGATGATGCTGACTGGACGAGCACTGGATGTCTGCAAAGAGCAGGTGGTGTCTAAGTTGAGGAGATTGGAGGGACGGCCATTGTCCGGGATGAGACCCAGAGGAAGCTCCTCTATGACCGTGAACACAAGCTCGTCCTCCCCGTTCAGCTCCATGGGCTGCTGCAGCGTGACTGTTGTCCTCAGAATGTCCCTTTCCAACAGCGCCGCCCGCAGGTTCCTGACCTCGAATGGGTATCTGCTTGTAAGAGGGGCTGTTTCCATACTAGGTGACCCTGGTGCTTTTTGACTCATCCCGACTGGGGGAGTCCTACTGAGACCGTCTCCAGGCTGAGATGCTGATGCTGTCCTGGACGTCCTGGGTGTGGAGGCAGAGGCTGATGGTCTGGCTCTGCCTCCTTTGAGGTAAACCTTCTCTCGCACCACCGGCTCTGAGTCCTGAGAAGAAGTCCCTACTCGCTTCACCACACATGAAAGTTTCTCGCCATCTGCACTCATCCTTCTGGAAGTGTCCATGAGCCCGGCAGCTGGACGAATTCCTGACTCTTCCTGACCCTGTTTATTTGTGCATATTCCTCTTGTGCTTTCAGAGAACCAATGGGAAGAGTTCTTGTCAGATTTGGGGGGAAGTGCCACCTCTGTGGGTTTCATGTTCAGTGCTTCTTTCCCCTCCGCACCAATTGAGGCCGGACCCTCGCTGCCATCGATGCAGTCAAGCCTCTCCTGCAGCTCTGCAAACGTGTTGCACTTCAGTTGATCGCTATTGGACCGAGGTGCATCTTTGGCTCGCTTCTTGTTCAGGGAGGGAATGATGGGAATGGAGGAAGGTGGGCCCTCATTGTCGCTCAGTTCTCTGTCGGAGATGTTCCCCCCTGGCCCGATGTAGATGACGGTGTCGCAGGAGTGTTCGCCGCTGGAGGAGTAGTCTGGATCACTGGAGAGCAGCAACGGTGTGTCTGGGTCGAGGGCCACAGTCCGAGGGTGGAAGGGCCGGGGGTGAGGAGGTCGATAAGGCGGGCCTTCTTCACAAGAACTCTCTCCGCCGGAGGAGCTGGAGGTGTGCTGCGAAGACAAAACACAGAATTAACAAAGATTAGAGTAAAAAAAAATCTAATAAACCTGCTTCCAATTATTTAATATTTTTTATTACAATATTTTTTCAATGTGGAAAATGATCAATTTAAACATAGAAATACATGTACTACTGGTACTTAATACAAATTCATCATAATTTCACATAATAAAATAAAAGAAATACTTTTTTCTAGTCAAATTTTGTCATTTTATTCAATTGACAGAAATAGGCTAAATTTACAGGTTAGTAAAATTATATCAGGGAGAAATCTGGAAGTTCCCATAAAAATGTTGAATAAATTTGTTTTATTGTTAATAAACATGTAAATATTCTTCATTAAACATTAAAAAGAACATTAAAAATGTTAGCTAGCAAGCACTCAAGTCAGCTGGCAAGTAATTTAGCTAGTAAATAAGTTAGCTAGCAGTTATATTAGCTATTAAGAAAAAAGTTAAGACAGTAAGTAAGGTAGGAAATTTCCCGTTTGGCAAGTAGTCTCGTATCAGCATGTAGCATTATTTGATTAAAAACAATTTAGTTACTGGAGTTAATACAAACTTTTCACTTCCTGGAACCATGACAAAATAAAAGCCCACTACAAGCGTTTCAGAAACCCTTCACTCAGAAACTGGCTCTTTATTGTGAAATATTTGGTGGAAGACTGCATTTAATTTCTTCCCCGTGTGTGAATTTAATCTGACTGTATTGGCCACGCCCTCAAGACCTGACTTCAACTGGTCATTGGAGGAAATACAGTAAACGCCGAAAAACCTTCGACTTCTTCTTCCTGGTGCGGTGGATCCGGGCGGCGAGCTGCACCGTGGTCAGCGTCTCCATGTAGCTCAGCGGGGAGTCGGAGATGTGGGCGATCATGGTGCTCCGGCAGTTGATGTTACCCAGAGATTCGCTGAGCAGCATGGCGAGCTTACTGTCCCTGAATAATAGATCAAGAAACCCCTCGTTAGAGGGAAACTAAAGAGCAGCACTGAGAACCCCTGGGATCCCAGAGAGCCTTCATTCCAACAGATCTCTGATTTCACATTAATGAACCCAGTTTGAAGAATGCGTCACATGTGATCCGTCCTCAGA
>OOFC01014437.1:0-29351 GCA_900323345.1 Pseudochromis fuscus
CCCTTACCTCAGCGAGAGAAGAAGGGATAGAGGGAGAGCAGGACAGGAGGAGAGAGGGTGAGCAGGGAAGACTGAGGATGAGAGATTAACCAAAAAAAAAATGAAAAAGAAAAAAGCAGGGAGGCACACATGGATATTTGGACAGAGGGATGGATGGTGGAGAGAGGGGGAGGCGACGGAGGTGTGTTGGAGGGGCAGAGAAAAAGAGCAATGCGGGAAAAGACGAAGGGACAGTAGCCACAAGAGATCTCTGCGTATAAAATATAGAAGGATGAGTAGAAGAGAGAGTAGCGGAGGATGATTTCACGAGGCTGCAGCACTGCTGTCCCACTGATAAGCCGCCTCTCTCGCTCTGTTTTCACAGTTTTCAAACCTTTAAAAGCTTGCGGCTTCAAGTTTGGCTCCTTTGCTTTGGAGGGCAAAATGAATTTAACAGCTGACTGAGAAGCTGGCAGCAGCTTCACTGCTAACTGTAGTTATGGTAATGGCCTTAACTAATTAGTAAATGAAGGTTCTGATTGACACCATTTAAAATCTTTCTTCGGTCTGCAAAAAAAAAAGCACAATAAATAATCAATCACTCACTTGTGTCATCCTCCTTGGAGCTGACGGACCCAGTGGTGCTGCTTGTCCCATCTCCCTCCTCTTCTTCCTCTTCATGAGCCTCTCCATTGGTACAAAGTCCATGGGGAAGACCCGTCTCCTGTCCAGCAGAAGCAGAGATCCAGGACTCAGTCTGAACATCTGTGGATGCTTCACTGCTGTCTGCTAATGGCTCAGAGCTCTGTGAAGAATCCTCCTCATCTTCCTCCTGTTGCTCACTTATCTTCTCTTTCACCTCCTCCTCTGTTTGGCTTTGCAGCGCGTCCACTTGGTCTCCTGTTCGAGACAGGCTGCTTGTGTCCTCGTACTGAGACGAAACTTGTTCACTGATTGGTTGGGAACTGAAAGGCGGGACAAGGGAAAGTTTGGGTTTCTTGGAGACAGCTGGGGGCTTCTGTTTGATGGGGGAGCTTTCACAGCTCTGTGGGGGACTGGCCAATGCGAGGTCCTCCTCCTTTTCTTTGCCGTTTAAAAGAAAGTAGCTCTGGTCCTCAGCTTTTCCATTTATGACAGCACTATCTGGTATGTCCTCTGTTAGACTGCAGTCCAGCGACAGTTCTTCCAAGAGCTTCGACACAGGTGATGGTGAGGAATGACGTGAATCCTCATCTGGAGAGCTGTTCAACAGGGATAACACAGTGGGGTGCTCCGTGGGATGAGGCGTATCCAGGGTCAGGGGCTTTAGACCCTGAAGGAGGTCCATCCCCGTTTCCTCAGCTTTGATGTGGTCCAATTTGCCATTGAGCTCCTTCTCTGGCCGCTTGACTGAACGGAGCTGAACACTCTGTAGTGCAAATGGAGTGATCAGGGGCTTAGGTGACTTTGTAGGGCTGTTAGAAAGAGCTGGCTTAGGAGCATCCTTCACTGCCTTCTTAAAAGACTGGGTGGAGGAAGCTGGAACAAAAGCCGGCAGTGGAGGAGGTGGAGGGGGCCCCATGGAGGGGACGGGAGGAGGAGGTGGAGGGGGAGGACTGAAGCTCCCATTTAAGGATGCATTGGGGTGGATCAGCGTTTCAGGGGATGGAGGAGGAGGGAACTCTGGGGAGGTGGAACAAGCAGACAGAAGGCTCAGAGATGTACCCTGAGGAGTGGATGGTAAAGGGGGAGCAGGTGGAGGAGTGGATGAAGCTGCACTGGAACTTGGTGGGAGAGGGGGAGGGAAGGGTGGAGGTGGACTAAGCGGGGTGTTAGGAGCTGAGGAGGAGAGCGGTATGGGTGGTGGCGGAGGACCATAGCTCTTAAGCGAGTCTGAAGTGTTGGAGGAAAGGGAGGTGGAGGAAGAGGAGATGGAAACTGAGGAAAGGAGAGATGACTTCCTCTCGGGTACTTTGGGTTTGGGTCGGCTTCCCGAGGGGGACATGGACCTGATGAACGCCGGCACGGGGGTTCCAGCTGTGGGTGTGTTGGACTGGCTGGAGTAGCCACTGGATGGGGACGTCAGTCTATGCACCCTGTCCGGCGAGGAGGTCTTGGGCTTCACCGACACCCCTCCCTCCTGACCTGGAGCCCCAGAGGTCTGACTGTTGCTATGAATCTCTCCCTCATTCTGTAAAACTCTTGGTTGAACCCCAGCTGACATGTTATCTGTGGCGTGGGCTGGAGGGGTTTGTGCCCTCTGGTCTCCATGGTTACGAGGGTAGTCCATGTAGTAGCCCCAAGAGTCTGCATAGTCAGAACGCAAGCTGCTGGTGTCACTGTGGGCAGGTGTCACATGGCATAACGAGTAAACATTGGACACACCGCCACCGTTTGAGTTCGTTGCCAGTGACGCTGCAGAGCTTCCTGCACTGATGCTACTCTGACTGCGCGGCCGTAGCACCCAAGGGTCATCGTAGTCACTGCTCGGGCTGTGAGAGGGTGAAGACGGTGAAGCGCCTTTCCCCTTGCCTCCTCTCAGGCCCATTTGTAGGCTCTGCTGCAAGGTGGCAATTAGAGTTTCATTGAGCATGGCGCCATTTGCCTCATTAGCACCACTAATAGCGCTAACACCTCCGAGGGGCTTTTTCGCCGAAGGCTTGCGTCTGAGAGAATCTGTGCGGGCTGGGGGCAGCGGGGGCTTCTTAGACTTGCGAAGGGAGATGCTCCGGGATAGGGAGCGGTCACTGTACAGGCTTGCAGAGTCTTCCTGATTGGCCATCTCACGGCACTCGTACATGCTGTGCCTCGTGGCCCGTCCAGCTGCTGCCCCATGCCCGCTACCATGACTGCGAGAGCGCAGGCCCGAGTCCAGGTGCATAGAGGTGTAGTATCCATCGTTGTCCTGGGAATAGAGGGAGCTGGAATCAGTAGTGGTCCTGGAGGAGAGGTCCAGGGTGCTGTACAGCTGGTTGATAGGTGTGGAGCAGCTGGAGGTCAGAGCACGGTGTGGAGTCACAACATTTTCTGGCGTGTCGTAGATCCACTGTTCCTCCGGCAGACCAGATGGTGGAGTGGGAGCCAAAGTGCTGTGGCTGTGGACGCTGCTGTCTGAGTGTCCTGACTCACTGGCAGGGGCTACAACTACCAGACCACTGTCGTGTGGTGTGTGAGTAGGGGTCGAAGTGGCCAGGGCTGGGCAGGTGGAGCTGTGGGTAAAGGCTGCTGGACTCAGGGGGTCAGTGTTGGTGGAGGAAGCCAGACTGAGCGGTCGAGCTGAGGGGTAAGCTGATACCGGTGAGTGAGCTAGCTGACTGGTGGTGTTGACGGTAATGACCTCCGAAGAACTAGAGAGGGTGGCATTGGGGATTAATGAAGTGGAATAGGCAGCGTGAGGGGAGACCACACACGCTGGACCGCCACCCCACTCACTGGACTGTGTCCTCCGCACCTCCTGAGACTTGGGCCTGGGCAAGGTGCCCGTCCTCGGAGCGCTCCTCATGTGCACCGCTGTATCGTCAACCTGAAGCTTTCCGATCTGTCGCTGCGGATGTTCGTCTGACTTGATTGGTGTGCTGCTATAGATGGGATCAGCACTGAGGGACACCCTGGCGCCCTGTCGGGGCAGACTGTGAAAACGCGAAGGGTCTCCGTTAAACTGATGTGGCAGCATCAAGATTCCAGAGCTGTCACTGCTGGAGATGGATATACTTCCTGTTGAAGAGGAAGCAGAGATCCCAGCCATCTGCGCAGCAATGCCCTGTCCTCTCTGAGCACGAATTCTTCTCATGGATGGCGGTACAACCTTCACTTCTTCTGTCTGGCAGCTCGTGTCTCTGGTCTCTGAACGTCGAAGTGTTGAGTTGACGCTCCCAACTCGGCCCAAAGTGGAGTACTGTCCTGGGATGAACATGGAATGCGGCCGGAGCTCTCCGCCGCGTCCTTTTAATGCTGTCAAGGAAAGAGAGAGAGAAAAAGATAAAGATGTGATTGTGAAATATCTCCCTCTCTCTTCTTGCTTCACTGCCTCTCTTTAACTTCTTCAACCACAAAGCTTCCTGCTCTTCTGGCTGAACTGTCAGATAAACTGTGGTCACAGGGAAGCTAATTAATTAGATTTGGTGTAACCCTGTCTCGTGTGCTAATAACTTCTGGTCTTCTTCATTAAGGAGGAAAGGATATGAGGGGAGACAGAGAGAAGAAAAAGAGACTCCCTGCTATGCTTCTGCTCCTACTATGGCTCTGGCTCAGTCTGATAGGAAAGCGAAATAGCCTCCTGGGATACAGGACACGCAGCTTTTGAATCATGAGGCAGCCAAAGAAACAAAACACATACATATACACAGACAATCACAGAGACACATGTGCATGCATATACTGTGTTGACAGTCATGCACAGGCATCTAGGACAGAACATACAATATATGCAAATACAAGGACACAGGAATGCAGATGTCACAAAGACACACACTGAACATACCGGCTAGTAAACAAACAATTTGAAGAATGAGTTGTAAAACGAGAGAGGATGTCTAATGTGTCTCCCATCTGTGGTTGCCCTCCTGTTGATGCTCGTCTTCCAAAACATACACACTCCTGCGTCCTTTCTCGTCTCTCTCTCCCCTCTTGCTATCTCTAAACCACACATACACTCTCTTCCTCTTTTGCTAAAAGCTGGACTGACAGCTTGGCTGCTGCTGCTGCTGCGATAGATTAAGCTGCAGGTCTACTTCGCAGGCAGCTCCAGTGCAAGGAGAGGGAGGGATGAAGCACTGGGGACAATTACCCCGGCCCAGTAATCATGACATTCGGAGGCTGTCATCAGCTGCACTAACCAGACCTTAAAGCTCTTTTCCTATCACTCTTGGTGATCTTATCACACAGAGAAATGACGTTCTTCTTAAACGCTGCTACCATCCTACAGCTCAGTGACGTGTAAATAAACATTAGCCATGCGGTGCTGTCAGCAGAGCACAGTGTCAGCTTAGTGAGCTTAGTGCTCTCTTAACATCCGGCTCCACTGAGTCACTAAGGTTAAGGGACCTCTGAACCTTCCTATTTGTCATGTAGCCTCATCTGTTTGAGGATCATATGTTGTGAAAACAATGAGGGCAAAAGAAGGTGGTGGTGCAGTCTGTTAGATGTCCATGATTAGTGCGTGTTGGTAAGTAAGACACACAGGGATAAGATTATCAATATGGCCCTGGGATTAAGGCACAAAAACACACAATTCGCAGAAAAAGGACTACAGAAAGTAGACCCCAAAAGGATTATGGCACAATGTGCATTTAAGAATTGCAAACCCTGCACTTAGCTTCTCTCATGTGACTGAATTTTCCAAAGGGCAAAATCTAAAATGAGAGTCTGCTTTGTCAGAAAAGGGCAAAATTACAACCACAAAACTACTGAAAAGGATTACACAATGATTTCTTGGCTGTGGATACAGTTCAACAGGGTGGAGGAGAGCAAATGAGGACACACGATATGTAGAACTGAAACAATGAAAGACAGAACAGCTGCAGGGCCTTGATCCAACACTGTGAACTTGCACGAGTGATTCTGTCCCTCAATAGGACTGAATGGGTGATAAAAGTGTAAATCTATAGAAAGCAGGATTATAGGAAGTAATGAAAGAAGGGAGGATGCTGGTCCAGAGTGTTGGTACAGGTCTGTGGACAGTAGAGGGCAACATATAGCCCCACAGTGATCCATACCTAGCTCCTGGTTGATGTTGTCAGGCAGCCCTGATATAGTCTTTCTGCGTTTGACCTTCTTGGGCCGGCGGGACACGGTGTCAGTGTTAATGAGGGAGCGCCGGATGCTCGCCTGTCGGTCAAACACTGCCCCTGGTAGCCGGGAGGGCGAGAGCAAGGCAGGCGGACACACAGGCAAACAGCAGTCGGTTAGTCAGAAGGAAAAAACTTCATAACATGCAGAGGGTAGTTTTGTTGTTGTTGTGGTTGAACATGCAACATGAACAGGGCAGGCAGTAACAGAGTTCAATTTCTCAACTCCCTCTAGTGCTGTTTAGTCATGGAGGTTTTATTTGCTTGGTCACTTTTAACTTGATCTAATTCAAAACTGATAATGTTGTTGATGCCTTGGTGATCAGTGTCTTTTACTGTAATATTTTACAGTTACAAGATTTGACAAAAACTATTCAGTGCAAGCACTTTTTGGTATTTAATGATGTTTTGGTAACAGTTAAAACTCTGTGAACAGCTGTAAGTTGAAGCTACTGCATAAAACATAATGAATGAGAGTTTTGTGAATACAGAGTAATGCAAAATATGTCTTCCAGGAAAAACTAGAATTGTTTACAAATAATGTGCATTAAAAACTTACCCTATTTTCCGGACTATTGAGCACACATGTCTATAAGCCGCTATTGAATTTATTTGAACAGTTTCATGTGGTCCACTCTGACCGGGTCTGATGCGACGACGCTAAATGTATCGACGGCACGGAGCTTGCTAGCTTGTAAAAAGCTAACAAGCTTCGTGCTGCCGATACATGAGAAATACCGGTGTTTATGTTCAAAGCGTTGGAAAAAAGTAGCGGCTTATAGTCCGGAAAATACGGTAATTGAAAGATCTTAGATGTAAATACTACAAAGGGGACAATATCTTTTGTCTCTATTAAATACTGTAGACTATGAGGACATGGACATTTTCTAGAACTGCAGTTGAATTTGAACGTAAATGTTCAACACAAATAAATTCTCTATAATCTCCAGAATCAATCGAAATCTTGCACACAAATACCTAAACTTGGTTGAATGCATCCAAAAGTATCAGCACTGCTTGATAAGGTAAGTGAGGGAAGTCATTTGTGTGAACTGAAATACAATGTGCAAACTTGCATGTAAGATATGTGAGATGTGAACGTACATGCTCTTATCAAAACAACACACATGCACAAGACAGATAGGAGGTGAAGTTCGCACATTCTCACACAGACACACACACAAACACACACACACACACACACTGTCTTTCACGCTTCTCAATATCCTTCTTATTCTCTGTCCAGTTTCCCTGGAGGAAGAGTAATAACTCAGTATGAACTGCTCTTCTCCCTGCTATCTGGCTAGCTGGTGACAGCCTGCAGGCGTCAGGGAAATAGAAATTGATATGAGGGCAGATAGTGTCTATCACATTTCCCCTCAAAGTGACAGAAAAGTCCCTGATCTCCCTCTGTGTCTGGATGTGTGTTTTACTCTCTCTTTCTCAGTAATCTGAAGTGACAGCAACTGAAGTCAACACTGATTTGCGTGGAGTGGAACCGCATTAAGCTCTCATTAGTGTCTCGAGGATGGCCAGATTGCAGTTATATTGGCCTTGACAACAGCAAAATTCAGATGATTGGCTGATGCCGAACTGGGATTTTTTATCACTTTGTACATCGGTCTCATTTCAGAGTAATCTCATGAGTGAATCTCATGCACAGGCTCCAATTTAAAATATCTAACACTACACCTCGCAGAATGAGATGTCACACCAGTATGTGTGAGGCTCATGAGCGCACTGAGAAATGTGTTGACACGTTTTGCTGTGTACGAGTGTTCATCTGTCAAACGGCCAGTGATCGGACATAAAGTCAGTGAAAAGCCTTGACCCCTGGATACGCTGTCAAACGATTTTGACACACACAAACGTTCGCTCACACGTGCAATAAAGGAAGGTGAAGGTCAGTCTCCACGAGGCATGATGGGAGGGGAGAAGGTAAGAGGGAGGAGGCAGACATCCATGACTGACATGTACAGTTTGTTTCCTCTCTGTGGATGACTGGATACAGTAATTGATTGCATCCACTCAGCCACACAGGGTTGATTAAAGGAAAAGTCTGACATTTTACTTACTTGGCTCACTCCTTTTTTGTTAAATTACCAAATTAAGGGAAGCAACCAATTGTTTTTTTCTGCCTTTGCAGGAAACTAACCATTACTCACTTGTAGTCTCAAGCTGGTATGAGGTTGTACACATACTGAAATTGCTTTTCTTCTGGCTTCTGGTCCAGACTTGTGTTAAAATGTAATATATTCACTATAAAATATCAGACAATTCCTTTAAAGACAAACAAAACAAAATGTGTAGTTGTTGGTGAGATGTTAATGTAAAAGAAGAGACACCGGGAATAAACTAAACCAGATTGAAACTCCTTGTAGCATCACTACAAAATGGACCTAGAGGTCTGGGATGTTTGTTCTCAGATAGCAACACTGATGAGGATTGGTTGCTACTCGCCAGTGGTTCAGAGATGGACTGAATGGTTGGATGAGTGCGGTTGTCACATGGAGGATTGACATACCTGTGACGTTGATGGCGACTATGTCCGTGGGCACGGCCTGAGCCGCCTGCCTCATCCTCTCCTCCGGGGTGGGGAGGGGTGGCGCCGCCTTGTTCCATACCACCTGTCCGTCAACGTCCGACACGTCCCCTGCTTCGCCCACTCCCTGCGGGGTCTGGGACCTCATGGAGAGCTGAGATTTGTCGTCCTCCACTGACGAAGCTGTGGACTGTGTGACGGAGAATGCGATTAATAAAATGTATAAAGGGAGAGAGATAATATCAAATAAATAAAAAAGTGAGAAAAGTGTTAAATCATTGCAGGATGGGAAAATAAGAGCGTGACAGCAATGTGAGAGAAGAAACATGATGTATTGTAACAGAAAACATTCAGTCACAACAATAATAAAATAGAGAAAAATGTAAAGAGTGGGAAGAGAATATTATACAACTTAATTCTCAAACCATAACTGACACATTGTTCAGGTTATATTGGGACACAGACTATAATGCATTACACTGCTGCGACCTTTAGAAGCTTATGGTGCTATAAACAAGTTTCACGATCAATCAGACCCAAATGGAAACAGTCAAACACACATACTCACACACACACACACACACAAACACCTATCAGAGTGAAGTGACAGAGCAGTCGGAGATGGCAGGATAAAAGCTACCGAGCAACAGCGAAGGAGAAACACTGAGAGAGAATCACTCATGCATTAAACTGTGTTGACACACTAAGCGTTCTCAATCGTGAAGTCAAATCTACCGCAGGGAGCACCAGACAGCAATGTTTTACTGCAGCGTCCAGGCTTGAAATTGAGCCGTTAGTCAACAGCTAACCAGCAATTCTGAGTTGAATGTTTAAGTCAATGTCAGTGTCTTTTATCTTCAAGCGATAGCGCGCACATGTGAGCACAAAAGCATCCTAAACTGGTCTGATTGTGAATGAATTTGAGGAGCGGATCCATCTGATCGTCATCACTCCTCACGGGAAAATAACAAACAACCATTCCTCATGTCCACTTCTGACACACATCAAATTGGCTGAGAGAGATGATGTTTCAAACAAACAACACAGGGATGGATGGGTAACTACGAGGGGGTAAAAGAGGTGGGATGTGAGGAGAGAATCTCAGCAATAGGTTGGTGGCTTGTTATTTTCGCATCTACCAGGAGCCCTGTGTCTCCTTTTGAAGCTGCTGTCAGGCAAAGTTAGGCTCTCAGGCCTCAGGACAACAGACAGTGATGGTAAAGAAGAGAGGGAGACAAACAGCACAGCAGTGTTTAGTGTAAAGACGACTAGATGGGAAGCCATAGTTTAGAAAGAAAACACTGTGTTATAAAGGTCAAAGGTCAAAGCAGGGTTGAAACGAGCTCTTGGCATCAAGGGGGCTCCAAGACCTTTCCTGGATCCCTCATATTATAATGTGTAGAGGAGATGAGAGAAATATCAGCCTGTCAGAGCCTTTACACTTCACTTCACACTAATGGTCTGCCACATGAAAGGAGCAATAAATAATAGTTTTTGTCTCTGATTCATTTTCTTGTTGTTTTTCTATCCATGTCTCCTTCTTTCTTTATTTCCTCCATCTCTCTCCATCCATCACCCTCCTATGAAATTACACTTCTGTGATAGCTGAAAAACAACACCCCCCCCCTAAGTGTGGAGGGGTGAAAAAAAATAAAAAGTATAATTGAAAAACAGAAAAAGTCAGGTAGTGTTTATTCTCTTGACATCTCCAATCCCTGCCTGGGAACCTATGAGCAATACAGGAAAGAGACAGAAACATATTGTGGAAAATCAACACAGATGTCACTAGATTTACAAATATCACTAGAAATATTTGAGGTGATTCCCAAGTGTATTATTGTAAAAATGAGAAAGTAAAAGCAAAAGATGAGACATAAAGTTAACTGTGATGAGATACAGGTGCAGATGAACTTCCCACTTCCAACCACTAGAGGGCAGACGAGCACTGTTTAATTAACTGGAGGTGCCACTAAATCAGCAGTGGACGGTTCAGCAGTGCTGTGGACACATGTCCTCCATCTGTAGACACTGAAAATGTCGCCGGACGGTTGTTTGTGTACATTGGGGATTTGTGTGTATTAACTTGTGTTTCATGCATGTTGTGTGTTGCGTGTATACCTTCTTGTCATTTTCATCATCCTCGTCATCTTGCAGGCTGCTGGTGGACTGTAGGGGGTCAGAAAACGTGGGACCCTGAGAGTAGTACTGGGAGCTCCGGAAACCATCTTTCCTTAACTTGTCACATTCTGGAGAGAAGACGAAGAGAGATCACAAACAACAGTGAGATTTGGATTGGATTGCTATGATAATCTTTGTTTATCTCTAAAGAGAAACGTCACAGTTCCTGAAGCTGTGAGAAAGTTAATTGTTTGTGTAATTTCTCACTTTCCTTTGCTGGTGTAAGATCCTTGATGAAGGTGAACATGATGCTGATTTAACTGTATGATCATTTTCAGAGGGTGTAGCTGAACTATATTGTGTTATACAAAGAGTTATTACTGTTATCTGGCCTGTCATCCACAAAATGCAGCTTAATAGAGAATCTCAAACCCTCCCCATAAACACTGAACAGACTGCATTAGTTTTAGCCAGGCATATAAAGTGTTTATTATTTTGACAATTTAAATTTCAAATCCACTCAAACTCCCAGCCAATAACGCTACAGTAAGAAAAATGTGTGAAGTATTTATAGGCCACACACACATAGCTGTGTGTGTCAACTGTGTGTAGTCGACTATACTATTGGTTGTGAGTGCAGTCCCTGTTGGACGCTGCCAAGCATTGCTCACACCTCTTCTCGTCACCACCTGCTGTGATGAGGTTGTGATGTATGTATGTGTGTGTGTGTGCCAAAGTGTGATAAGAGGAGAGTGTGTGTGCAACCAGAGAAGGGGGGGTATCAGTTTCAGTCTGTCACACACAGATGGCAGAACCGTCCCTCTCCCTCTCTCCTCCATCCCCCTTTTCCTCTCAGGGGGCATTTATCACATCATGTCTCTCGTTTTTCTCTCTGCAAATATCCACTACTTCATCCTTTGTTTAGTCTTTTAATAGCCAATTACATACATTTCAAACTTCTTCTACATCCACTGCTGAAACCTGCATGCTTTGGATGATGTCAGCTTTGGCAGTGAAAAGGGAAATCTTATGGATACTTATGTCTTCAAAGATGTGAAACACTTCAATTCACCTCCTTCAAATGTATGCCACGATCACATTTACATGCTTCTTTTCATGTTTGTAGCATTTCTGAATCAATTCAAATGCAAAATATCCTCTTGGCCAGTATTTCATCTTGCATCTTGGGTATTTATTCAGTGTGTGTCGCACCATCAAAATCCCTTTTGCTGAAATATACACATGTACCAACGCACATCGCTATTAGCCTGGCACCTCTAAGATGCTGCTTTTGATCCTTTTTTTTTTTTTTTTTTTTTTTTTTTTTTTTTTTTTTTAAATGTGCCACTTATTTCCACCGCTAATTACAGCCCGTCTCTACGGAGAGATACACTGATGCATGTATAATACTGCGAGCTAATGGATCCTGATGGGGCTGGCATAAGTAGCTACTGTAACAACAAGCTGATGTGGTAGTGGTGTGGGAGACGGGGGGATTTAGAAAGCATGACGATAATGAGGATGATGACGGGAAGTGGGACCGTTGAGATGATTGGTGTTGCGATGATTGGGGACGGTTGATAAAATAAAGAAGCTCTGATGAGCTGAGTGCCGCTTGTTGCCAGGCAGAACTGAAGGGAGGGGAGCTGGAAGTGACACAAGAGAAGACAAGCAGGAAAAAAATGAAGGACGTTGGGGACAAAAACTGTATCGTGACATGATGGGATGTATGGGGATATATATATTTAACAGAAGCATGTGCAACTCCAGAAACTGCCTGTGGTACACGTAAAGCTGATGATGGAAAATTTACAATCTTGCTTGTGAAGATAATGATGAGGCTGAGGGAATATTACGCAATCATGGAGGCGAATTTCTTCGACTTTCTGTCTGAACTTACAGATGGAGCTCGGATGCACAGCAAAACAGATCCCCTTGTTATCACTCAATGACATCATCGACTGAACTAATGCATGATTCTTGGGATGTTATTGACAATAACAGAACTTGCGTTAAGTAACAGCCATGATGTATTTCGACCTGTTGGCACGTTTTCTGTACCTCACACAAAAAATCTTCCCCACACTAAACACGGGCTGAAAGCCATGTGAGTGTTCGAAGGGAACAAAGAGCATGCACATCGCCACCGGGCTGAACATTGACCGCTCTGCAGACTCGTGTACCTTGCCATGCTCGTGATGATGGCACTGGGGTTTGTGAGTGGTTGCATGTGCATGAACCTGGCTGCTGAAGCTGATTGGATTTGTCAGATCTCAATTCAAGTTATCTAATACTGTCAATCCTGATCTGATTTGGCTGAATACTGTTGAGGCCACAGAAATACTCAGGCTGCAAATTACAGGCCTTAACTCCAATTTCTACACCACAGACTGTATATACAAATGGATGAAGCTAACATGACGTTGGTTTGCGGACTTGCATTTTGAAGCCAGGAGATCAGCATTTGAATGTCCCCAGGTTGGTTGTTTGGAGCCAGAAGTGACCATATTTATAAGAAGTGAGGAGGTGGTTCTGACCCTTGAACCCAAGGACACTGTCCAATGTGTATGAGACTTGAGTTCAGGGCTGGTCTGACTGGAAACCAGACCTGTCAATCAAACTAACTACTCCTATAAATATCCTTTCTTTTTGAAGCCTAATAGCTACTTAATTTGGATTTTTTTTTTTTGTTCAGATGGACCAATGAAATCAAAATAACTTGAAAAAAATGTAATGACTGAGTATTCATGATTAAAACTATATTCTTTAATTAAAGTCCATTGGAGCCAGCATCTAGTGGCTGTCAGGAGTATTGCACCTTTTTTGGACTTACGCATCGGCCTCATTTTTGAGCCCCAGCTGTTTGCCTATATGCAGTCTATGTTCTTCACACACATATTTAACTATGGATGCACACAAATAGTCGGGGTCCATAATACATGTATGGTGTGGAAATTCAAATGCCACCACTTTATAGTTGCACAAGATGAAGATGTTTGATAAGAAAACAGTTGTGTCTACAAGCTGTAGCTAGTCGTGTATCCGCCACCCACCCACACTTCCTGAGAGTGGACAAGGAATTTACACACAAAGGCCTAAATGGACAGCACAGGTGTCCTCACTGGACACCTGTTGTCTTTCAGTCAGTCGCCCAGGGGCTGTGTGGTGGTGACAGGGTGAAAGGAGGGGGGCTGAATTAATCCCACCTTCCAGGTGGTGTTTGTGCGTCCCCTACCAACATCAATATTGCAGGATGTAAAATGCAACAGCAACAGCACAGAGGTCAAACAATGGGAAACACAAAGGAAAGCTGCTCTGTGTGTATGTGTAGGAACAGGTGACTCACTACAAACTGTAAGCATCAGGTTACAACCTCCCACTTTATCTCTGGCTCTGCCTTTATCTCAGGGTCCGTTTTATCTGCTGGCACACAAGGCCAGCCTCCAGTGTAAACAGCAGCCTTCTACTGTAGCACACCACGTTCACACACACGGCCAAACACACACCTGTAGATGTTTTCTCATGCCTGCTTCTTGAACTGTTATCTGACAAACACGTGAAAAACACAATTCCCTGGAACTGTGTGGTGAAACCAGCATCAGCATCTACTGGTGTTCCCACTTCCCTGTTCTGGGACTTGACTCCCAGTGTTTGTTTGACAACAGGGCTGGGAGTTTTTCTCTAATGGTACTGGACAGACAGGAAAAAACATGACCTCACACTGTTGTGTTGTTGGCTAAACACAGATTACAAGTTTGGATATTTTTACAGTTTCACACACAGACACTACATCCTGGGTCCTTCACCTTGTAGTGAAACTTAGAAACTTACCGTATTTTCCGGACTATTGAGCACACCTGTCTATAAGCTGCTATTGAATTTATTCGAACAGTTTCATGTGGTCCACTCTGACCAGGTTTGATGTGACGAGGCTAAATATATCGGCGGCACAGAGTTTGCTAGCTTGTAAAAAGCTAACGAGCTTCGTGTCGCCGATACATGAGCCACACCAGTGTTTAAGCCGCAGGGTTCAAAGCGTCGGAAAAAAGTTGCGGCTTATAGTCTGGAAAATACGGTATTTTGTTTTTGGATAATTGATAAAAAGATTTGAAAGGTCTTTACCTCGCAGGGCTGTTTTCAGGTTGACTTTGGCCTGACGGTGGAGGTCTTCTACGCAGGCCGGCCTGCTGCCTGGTAGGAAGACGTTCTCCTGCTGATGCCATGGAGCCGTGTAGTGAACCGTCCACTTGCTCTCCTCATCCAGGTTAGACACCGCTGCAGAAACACAAGGAGCCAGTTGAGAAACAGAGGTACATTCATAAAGTACACAGAAATGGACGGGGGAGACGATACAGACATCATCAACTTGTACCATGCTGAATCAGGGAATGTCCTCTTAAGTGCTTGTCACATAAATGTTTGTTTGTATTTGCAGAAGAAGAGGAAGGGGAAGGAAATTGAGGTGTTTTGTACAAAGGTGCCAGTCTCCACACCATCAACATGGCACCTATCTGAGACATCACACAGTCAGCAGGCCACACAAGTCAGAGGGGGGAGGGAGACACTTAAAGTTGGAGGGAAACCGCTCAAAACAGACTGCTGAAGACAAGCTAGCTGCTTTACCCTTACAAGAAAAAGTTTAAAGAAATAATACCACTGATAGCAAACAGGTGATAGTGTTTGTCGCTTTTCTTCTACTCAACACAACTGATTACACTGAAACACACTCAGTTGGTCAAAGAGAAGGAGATCACAAAGAAAACAACACTTTCTGTAACTCTCTTTTCATCAGTCAGATATCATCAATAAATAATTGTCATGTCATCACTGTGTGAACCTTTGCATCCCCTGATCACCTTGATCCAGGACCTTTAAGTCCACATAGCCACCAAAACTCACATAATGTATAAGACTGTGTTTTAAAAAGTAAATACACTACACCTAAGAGTTAATCTTACCAAGTGAGCGTATCCAGGCCAAAGTTGGTGATCGTGGATGTAGAATTATTTCCATTTCAGCAGATAAATATAAGCCAGCTGCTCTATCTGTTTGTTCCTGTCCTGACCATCACAACACATCCATCTGACTGGGAGAGAGGCAGGAGTCTGGACAAACCAGGAGGAAGGGGACGGATCACGGCTGCGAGTGTGTGGAGTGTTTTTGCTGGAGGGTTTTTTTCACAGGTGCAAATGAGCCGTAGTGGCACGCATGGAGAGTGTGTGTGTGTGTATCTGTGTGTGTGTCGGGGGAGGACGGGCAGCAGCCAACGAGTGCAAATGGGTCGTTAAAGAAAGTGTGAGACGGTGTAGCTGCTTTGATATACAGATGACTGCTAATACGTCTCAACCATTTCAGAACTATGTGTTTGCCACCTGAAAGTCACGGTGAAGTGAGTGTAACTGATGTGTTTTAACAGCTGAAAATCAAAACAAGTCCACAAGTCCAAGTGCTGAAAAGTGCAGAAAACTTAAGCAGTGTGTTGACTCTGAAAGTCCAGCAGCTTGAGACTAATGGCACCACAATGTCTCCACAGCTTGTTGTTAAATGGAAAGCCAGTGGAGAGAGGTACCTGGGTTTATTTGTGTCCCCCTTGTACCACCACTGTTACCACTTTTTTCTTACATTTCTCTTGCCATCTGCTGCATGCACACCCATGTTGGAGTGCAAAAACCACACACACAAACTTATAAAAATCTAATGTTTGCTGCATGGGTGCAAACAAGAGTATAACTGGAGTGTCACAGGGCGATTATCTGCTCGTGCTGCTGTCATGCTGTACTGCAGCGTGCCGCCGCTGGTCAAATTTTTCAATCAAATGCATCACGAGGCAAAACGCTCCTGACCACAAGCCTGGACTGGAGGGCTGCACGAGACAGATGCACCACACACAAAACCAACCAGACACCACAGAACAGCAGTAGGAATTTACAATGTGAAGGTCAGGCCAGCCAACAGGCTCGGGTTTGTTTTGATGAAATAAACTGGATTTTAAATTCTCTATTTCTCTGATACTATTCTGAATTTTCTTGCTCTCCCACACACCCAGCACAGGTAGCCCCTCCCCCACTCTCTCTGCTAACTTTGGGGTTTGAATAGACCTCAGTGAGGCTATAGGAAAACCAAGGACATGGGGACTAAGGACACAAAGCAAGTATTGTCCCTCTGCATCTTTCTCCACATCAGGCCTTTCAGCGTCACAATACCCCCTAGCTCCTCAACACACACCCAACACACACACTCACACACACACAATCACGTTTCCATGACTTCTGAGGACATTTCATTGACTTCCATTCAACACTCTAAGTTTAACCCTAACTACTACTAACCCTAATTTTTTACACCGCGTCTTCAATTTGACATGTATTGAATTGCATTATGCTTACTTGAGAGCTTTTTGCTGCCCCATAATGTGACTGTGTAAACAGAGTCCCCACAACATGGTTAACACACACCCACTCGCACACACACAGTGGACTCTGGCGCGAAAGTCTTTCAAAAGTCCACTAATCCCTCTGTCCATTGACACCCCAGCTCTCCCTGTGCTCTTTAACAAACACAGACTGAGAGGAAAGCAGGCCACTGAAAACTCTGAAAAGCACTAAACAGGATGAAAAAAAAAGTGCTGGGGCTGGATAAAGCAGCCGCTGGAAGATACATCAGTATGCACCCACATACACACACACCAGAGCTGTGGTATTAGCTGTTATGATCAATAACAGCAATCAAATTGTATTGACCATATGTATGTTAATCCCGAACTGGGTCTCTGATCAGTGAGTATTCACTTTCAAACATGACACATTTCTGGGTTTTGTAGCTGTTGGCAAAGCAGTGGTTTTGGTTTGTTTACACGTTTTATTACTTGTAAACTGTTGTATCACTTGACCTGTTGTTTTCGTCACAGTATGAAAAACACGAGTGAAACAAGAGCTGAAAGAAACAATAGTCCTCTGTCTCTCAGTTGTTGTGGAAAAATTTAAATTGACAGCGTAAAATATATTTTTCCTCCTGACATGTTTCCACTTGTCAAATGTCAGTGATACACTACTTCCAACCTTCATTTAACCTTTGACCTACATTTAATTACAATCTCCCTCCTGCATTTATTTAAACCAAAAAGTATGTGAACACTTAACTGTCTCAAAAATACTCATCTCCAGGTTACACTGAGCACAAGAACCCTCTACAACCTTCAAAATAAAAGCACTCGAGGGCCAAGGTGCTCAGCTGAGGAGCAAAGTGCAGGCATGTGCACGACGGCCAGATAACTAGTGAGAAGTACAGAAATGCTGAGCTAATCATTAACAATATCACCTCAGCCTTCACTTCACAACACTCACACACAGAGGCTATAAATAAACCTCCCAAGCAGCTTGCCCTGCATCAACCAGGTCTTTGTTACGTCCTCACGTGCTTAACACACAGCCATTGATCAAATAATAAGCTTGCAACATTAACTAATCGTCTTGACTGTAATCTGCTGTGCATACATGGCACACACAGCTGATCCAGTTGTCTTTAATATCAAGCCAAGACTTTTTAAAACACAAAACAACAAAGCTGCTAAATTGTTCCAAGAAGGAGGGAGGATGAAGTAGTTTTTAAGTTCCTCCAGCTGTCACCTTTGTGGATGCTGCTGGATCATTTATTGCTAACAGCGAAGTCTTGGCCCAGTGGTTACCTGGTAACAGGGCGCAACAGAGAGTCTGGGCTCAGCAGCAGTCAAGCAGTATATCCACAAGACATCATTAGTTGTAATAAAATCATATGAAAACCATTAGGGCTGCCATTTGTACACTTCAATTCTCGAGATAAAGCCTTAATGAAGCTATTAAAATTCCTATTTAAATTAGTTTCTTTAAAAAAAAAGGAAAGCGGTACGAAATTCATACTTAATCCGATCCCTGTCAAAATTATGCAAAGCAGTGAAAATTGTTGTTCATTTGTTGCAGTTTTGGTCCAACTACTTAAAGACACAGCAGTGATGAATTATGAACAAAAGCAAAATATCTTACCCTTCCTTTTGAAGTACTTAATCACAGATTTTAACGAGGTCCCGATAAACACCATTATTCCAGATGAGTGTATATGTCTGTCTTTAAAATTAAAAAAAAGTGTCTTATTTTGTTAGAAAAAAAAAAAAAATCCTGACAAATCCAGGGAATAAAAGAGAGGAGATGGGACGAAGGCGTCGGCGCTCCTCCACTCACATTCTCACTATACGGCGGCTTGGCTGTGAGTGTGTGCGAGCGTCTACTATGCTGACAATAAGTCTCTACCCCTATCTCTCTCTCTCTAAACACACACACGGTCCACCACTCCCCCCATCCCTCAGGCGGTCCGGTCCTCGGAGACACACACACACACACACACACACACCCACAGCAGGAGGGGTGTAGGACCGGCCCCTCTGTTCCTCTGTGCTTTGGTTACCAAGGAGTTCTGGCTGCCTTTCCCTTTATTTCTCATCATCAGTCATTCTCCTCTGTCTTTATCCCTCAACGCTCTCTTCCCACTTTCTTTACACAGAATATTGCTGAAAGTTCAACTTTTTTATCAGAGCAAACAGGCCCAGTATTAATATTTCTGCCGTGAATGTCGACACTCATTTTATTCCATAGCTCTCTCCTTTTACTTTCTCACCCTGCTCTGCTTTTTTTAAATAAAAGAAATCAGCCTCTTTCACCGCTACGACAGACTCATCTAGGGAATATTTATGCATCTAATTAAACTGTGAGCCACCCCTGCTGAAGAACCTTGTACATCCTTGGAAATAAAAAGCAGCTTTTTCACAAGGTATCCTCAGGAGGATGCATCTTCCACCTGCATGCCAAGTGTTATGCAAACACAATTACATACAGGGCATCAGCTTAACACGCTCGTTTGATCTCATTTTATGGTTTGTAAAATGACATTCACTCCAAGTTTTCAGCTAAGTGTATACAACTAGAAAAAAAAAAAGAATATTCCTGCATAAATCATAGTCGTTCCTCTGTTTAGATGTTTTCATCAACACTTCTTCATCTGTCTGATCACTCCCAGCCTGCTGTGTGCGCACATGGCCACTGAATCTGTGCCGCATAAATATAGACCACGTACAATCCCCCTATTGTCCAATCCGCTCACAATCTATCACGCTCACACTCCAGCACCCACCTATTCAAACACACACCCATGCGCACACACCCATAAGGGCAGGACGGCCCCTCCTTTTGTGACCGTATTTCATTTCAACCAAAATGGTTGGAGAAGTGGAGGGAGTGGAGGGGGGCTATGTGGAGGGAGGGGGGATGCCACAAGAGCTTGAATAGGACTGCAAATGATCCTTGAATTTGTGGGTAAAAAGGTTTTTCCCCTTCTCACTGCCTTCCTCTCTCTTTATCTGAACCTTTTAGTCCTGCTTTGAAGTGCTGTTACAAATGAGCAGAAAACTGTTTGAATGTGTCTGTGGGCATATTGGTTCATGGTTACTAACATTCATTGTTGCTGCACTGGATGCTGTGAAGTGTCTGTTTGCAATGTTTGATGCTTCCTCTTGTCCTTTAAAATCCGCTTCCCCACACAGAGATTACATCAAACTGTGTGTAAATATACTTTAAACTCATCAAACGTGGATGGTGAGATGTTTAAATAAGAGTCCAACTGAGGTGCTGTCAATTATAGGTCATAAAATTAAAGGTTAGAATAATTCAAAATATGAATTTATTAAATTTTATGGTTCGGTGACTTTGATGTCATCATTAAAACTTATAATAACGCTCTCATAACCCTTCAAACACAAACTTTATACTTGTGCCAAAAAAGCCAATTATTCAATTAGAAGATCTATAAAATGTAAACTACTGTAATTAAGGCTAAATATTTATTTTGTTCCAATTAACAGATGTAAAAATCTACTTTCATTAACTTTAATAAACCAATTTGAAGACATCACCTTGAGCTCTGGGATTTTTCACTCTTCATTCAACAAGAAAAACATTTTTACAGATGAACCCAGAGTGAAATATTCTTACAGTGTGACCCAGGTTTAAAAGGACAGAGTGTGTTTTAATGGGTGAAAGGTAAAGGTGAGCATGTCAGTGTGAGAGGTTCTCCATGTGTCAACCTGCCTCTGTGTTTGTGCAGCGTGTCAGTAGCTGTCTGTTTTGCTCATGTCTTGCACAGCTTGGCACGCGTACAGTATTAGGATAATTTATGCAGACGCGAGCCCAAGCAGCATCTCTCATTAAAAACCTATTGTTCTCAGACCAGTGTCAACACACACACACACACACACACAGTATAAGAGACAGGTCAACATCTCTATCCGCTGAAGGAGGCCTTCAAATCTAGGCCACCTCTAGGATTAGGGCGATCCATTCAGCCATACGTCCTTCCGCTCCTCCTCACTGAAGAATGGCGACCCCCAGTATAGCCCAGCCCAAACAAAATCAATCTTTCATCTGTTCATACTCTAAGCTGCGTATGAAGGAAGCGTACAGAAGCCTGGCCCTCAGAAAAAAAGCCTCTTTACAATAGCAAACATAGGAGATTATTATGATGGTGTTTAAAGAGTCTTAGATATACAGTTAATAAAGACTGATTACCAATGTTAAGTACCATTTGCTTTTTATTTTTTCTTTACAACTTTGATCCTTGAGCGAGGATGCTTATTCATACAAACATTTTTTTCATGAATAACTGATCATTCATTCAATCTAAAAATGTGACCAAATTATGAAAAATGTTGGATAGAAATGTCCAGATTTCTCTTAAAATGTCTTGTTTTGTTCGACTAAGCAACAAAAACCCAAAGACATTTGATCAACCAGCCCAGAAGATCAAAAAAAATTCACATTCACAAAGGTTAGTGCCAGAAAATCTGAATTTAAAACAGCAATTAACTGATTAAAGTGGTTTTTTCGTAACCTTTTCTGCACCTGATCTCATCAGTGGAAAGTTGCAGCTTTAAAATATTCATAGAAATTCATACATTTTATCAGTCTGCATATACATCCTGAATCCTGAAAGCAACTGGCGTCTGTGTGGTCATTAATTAATAATTCTACTTGATGTAAAACCAATGATTGCATTCATTTCTTCTTGTAATACAACCAGCATGTTGGTGTTATTACTGGAGGATGATGTGAATTAGATCTTGTAATTAGGACTCAGAGAGATGAATGTGATGTTAACAGAGAGAGATTGATGAGGGACCCCTGCTCTTCCTCCTGTTGCTGCATTCCTACTTTCTTTGTCTTCCTGGTTTTCACACCCCATTTGGATCTCCCCATCAACCTGGAAGAGGCAGCTGCACAATCTCACAAACACACCCGACTTCTTATGTTTTTATTTATTTATTTTTTATCCCAGACAGCTGAATTTATCTCCTATTCCCTCCAGATACACTTCAATCACTCAATCAATCCCTAAACCCTACACACCTTCCCCTTGTTGTTTAGTAGGATAATAAACCATCTCCACACACACACACACACACACACACACCTAAACACCCTTCTTCATCCGACAGGTCTTTTATTTTTCTAATTGGACTTATGAAGGGAGAGCTAAGCTGACCCTCTAAAACCCTTCAACTCTACCTGATCCGCTAATGTCAAATCTCTCTCCCCCCTTTTCCCCTCCCTCAATCCCCCTTTCTTTCCCCTCCTTTCTTTTAGACATGAGCGCTTTCATGACTCCTAATGTGATCAAGACTGTATTGATTTTACGCTCCAGTCTTTCCCCTCCTCTTGTTCAGGCTCTGACCTCGCACTACTTCCCTTTAGTATGTTTAAAAAAAAAAAAAACTGCAAGGAGGAGATAAGCAGGTAAATGTAAGCAGGTGGGGAAGCGAACAGTATTTGTTTCATACATGAGAGCACACAGATATTTTGCATCTGTGCGAGTGCAACGCGGAGAGTCACTATGAATGGATTCAAACAGAGGCGGGATTGTCTCTTGAAGGTCACCGGTGTAAATTCATGAACATGGGGACAAAGAGTGCTCACCTTTCCTTGAAAAAAAAACAAGTGTGAACTGTCCTTGAACAAGGCACTAAATCTTAAATTCCTTCAGTGGAGTTCTACAGTAAAAATATTTATTTCTAGATATTATTGAGGGCGGCTGTAGCTCAGGTGGTAGTGCGGGTCGCCCATGAATCGTAAGGTTGTGGGTTTGATCCCCAGCTCCTCCTGTCCACATGTTGAAGTGTCCTTGGGCAAGACACTAATGGCGTATTTACACTGGTACCTACTCACTTCGCTTCGCCTCGGATCGCTTGGTATCGGCCCCCCTCGGTTGCATTTACACTGCCGAGGATAGTCCCTCCTCCATGTAGCTGGACGTCATCTTTTATGCGATTCTTTTGTTTCTGACCGCGCCGTCCACCTCCCTCATCGGCGACTAATGACAGAAAGGTTTGCACCTTGTCCTGAGTCCATGGGGAAGGATTTCTAAGAGATGCCATTTCTCTTCTTGTTATTTCAAACACATCTGCACGGTTTGCCGAATGACAGATTACGTGCCACACGGTGATGACACAATGACGCAGTGACGATTCCGACCAATAAAATTTTACCTGCTCCGACCTGACCGAGTACTTTTTTCGGAACCGCAGGAGACGAGGTACGAAAAGTTGTACCAGGTACCAAGTTCCAGGTACTTTTTTGCCAGTGTAAATGCGCCATAAATTGCTCCCAATGGTGAGTAGCGCCTTGCATGGCAGCTCGGTAGCCATTGGTGTGTGAGTGTGTGTGAATGAGTTGTCTTGTAAAGCGCTTTGTGACCTAGCTAAGGTCAAAAAAGCACTACATAAATGTACTCCATTTACCATTTAGATACATCTGTTGAATTTATTTCCAATCATTTACCCAGAAATTACCCTGAAAGTACTACTGCTGTTCTTAGTTTTTAACAATCTGATGATGAAAAGTGAAGCTGTTTGCAGCAAATGTTGCATATTTGTATTTCCTGTGTGTCGACAAAAGTGCATCACTTATAAATACAAAAACCCTTTAGGTTTAGATGGGACCCCGGAAAAATGAATACTGCATCATATCTTATCTTTACATCCTCCTTCATGCTTTTTTCTGTGAATGAAGATCTATAATTTATAGCATGTAGAGCAACACACTCGCTCTCTCATCCACCCCCCACTTCTTTTATCCCAACATCTCTGTGAATGAAAGCGTAACATCAGGGGTCAATGGAAACCGGATCGCTTTGGTCTTCCTCTGAGATATAGAGCAAGACATGAATAATCTATCAGCACCGAGCGAGTGAGTGAGGGGGGGTGTGGGTGGAAGGAGGCACGATCAAGGTCGAGGGGTTGAAAATGTAAACTTGCTATAATCAGTGCAGTGGCGATATTTAAATGTACCACTATCACCCTATTTACCAGCTGATTTGTCACACCTATAAAATTTTACAACGACCGTCATCATGCTGGGCGAGAGCGGCTGAGCGATGGTGGTTCAGCTGTGAGGGACTCCTCTCTTCAGCTGCCATAAAAAGGCAATCAAGCAAACTTAAACTTCGAACTCTCTCCTGAACAAACACCAACTCTCACTTAGTCATACACTCTGTGACGGAGAGGCGAGGCTGAATAAACAAGCTGAGATAACTGTTTTTCTGGCGCTAATGATTTTAGCATGGGGTGAAGTTCCCGCACACACAAACATGAAGTCCAATAAACTCCCGCGCTCGCCGAATGACCTTTGCATGACTCTCAGGAAACACACCAAAGTGTTGCCGTCTCCTTCTCAGCTCTTCAGTCTTTTCTCTTCGTCTGTCTGCTGAACAGACAGAGTAACTGGGTAACCCCCTCCACCCTCCCACCTCCCCACCTCTCTACTGGTTTTTCCGTCTGACCTACTCCATTGAAGCAGCTGGGATGCCATCACACACTCACACACACACGCTTGCACAGCCCATAAATATACAATCACTTCAATCCACAACTGCCCTCAAAATAGATATAACAACTAATGCAATACTCCATTTAGTCTACAACCAGTTTACCAAAACTCTCCACCAAGAGAAAGTCAATGGTTGGGCCCATCAGTGTGTTTGAGTGATGGCTGGGTTAAAAACAAGTCAGGGACAAATGTGCTTCAAGCTACTGCTGTGGCTTAAAACATGTCACTTTAATGAAACCGTGTGTCTGTGTGTATGTGTGTGTTTGGTGGTTTTAAGATACATTCTTGACCACGTGAGCAAAAAAGATGATTTAAATCCAGCTTAACATTTACCGGGTGTCTGTGTGGATGTTTTATACCGATGCCTTCAGATGTAAAATCAAGTTAGTTAGTCTGTCTTTGTGCATGCTGGATTATTCTCCTGAGTGAAAGGCGCAGGGGCCTCCCTCTATAGGCTGCCCGTCTTTTGTGATCCATGAGAAAACCCTCCAAGTCCGGGTGACACCCTGCAAACCGAGCCCGGGGCTTGCACACATCCTCATCCCAAACACAATCACACCAGCGTCATTGTGTTTGTTCGTGTTTTTTTTGTTTTGTCTGTTTTTGTTTTTATCTCATAAGCACATGTATGCATGCGCCTTGATGTGGTGACAGTTTGTGTTTTCTGTTCAAACACCACATAGCTGTTCTCACACAGACATGATGTGTGTGAATGTGTACAAATCCCAAAGATGAAGCACAATACTAACCTGGGGGGGGCGGCAAATGGAGATGGTATCAAAGGTACAAAGACTTTCAAAATAAGACGCGAAGAAAGCGAATGAGATGTGAAACAAAGTTGAATCCGCAAAATGCTGAAGGATTCTTTGATGTGGTAAAAGCTGAGCCATTTTGCTGAGTAGCGATGCCAAGGCAGGATAGAAAAGGAAAGCGTTTAGAGGGACAAAAGAGACGAGGGAAGAGATAAAGGCGGCTGGGAGGAAAGTCAGTCATGGAGAGAAACAGGAACAGATGAAGACAGAACAGAGAGATGAAGTGTGGATGAAAAAAACATCCATATGTGGGCCGGGGTTCAATAAAAACAGAGTTTATACACAGGAAGACAAACGCACAAATGCACACCAGGGCCTCAGCAGGCTTGGCGGCGATGCCTAATTTTCTCTGCCCTGGCGTCTGACCCAGGTGCTCCCGGCTGACCCCCTTTGAAATTCAAGCCAGGATAAAAGAGGAGGAAAGACCGGGAGAGCAGATAGAGGACCTACTGTATGTTCCTCCTTTCAAGCATGTGGACAGACCAAAGTGCATTAGCCTCCAGACAACAAGACAAGAACCCACTGAGAATACCCTCAAAAAACAAAGATCAGGGTCAGCGAGACGTGATGACAGCTGAAACAGCCCGAAATGTCAGGGAGGTGTGCGACCGTTAAGTAAGTCCTTTCTTTCCTTACATTCGTTTAACAGGGAAACTTTTATAGATCAATGTCAGCTCCGGCACAATGAAGGCGGGTCACTGTTAAAACGTACACGCCTGTTGAGCAGGGAGTTAAAACGCTGTTACTTTACGAGCCGGCTGATTTGTATACATATGCTTTGGAGCCTTTAGTGAAGGTGGCAGTTTTGTTGCTGACTCGAGGTGTTTTATGCCCCCGTCAGGGTGGATTTGCGGCTAACCGTCCGTTTCCTCCCCGGCAACAGGGTTTTAAATCTAATGTAATCTAACCCCACTGGCCTGTCACGCCCCCTGAAGTTAGGAGGACAATAAGATGAAACTGAAACTTTCTGGACCTGCAAAAAGTTGTATGCTGGTGGGGTTTTTTTTTCAAGTGGCATAACTAATTTTTTGCCACACAAGCACCATCACAGATTGTATAGATGTAACCCCTGTGGCGGTATTCTTTACTTAGTAGACTAAACTTTTAGCTGTTGACATTTTGGCTTTTGGAGGCGGCCATATTTACCATATTTGGAAAAGAGAGTGTTTAGGGGCGGGTCTTTCAAAACATCAGAGGCAGTCGATAAGACCAAGCCTGTCAATCAAACAACCCCACATAAACCTCTCGTTGAGCCTAATATCTACTTATTAATGAAAGTATTTTCAGGACACTGATAAGAAGAACTAACTTCAGATTGATGACATCCGATCGATTTGTGAAACAAAATGTCACTTTGTAGAAGTCTGTTGGAGCTTGATTTTGTTGGAGGTAGCATCTAGTTGCCATCTGTGGTGTTGCACTGTGCATTTGTAAAGGTCTAAACACGTGCAGCAGAAATGGGAGCGCCTGTGATGGTCTTGGTGCTCGTTTGGTAAAGATGACTTTGGAGACTGTTGGCGACGCTGGAGAGATATTCAAATTTATTTGAGCTAATTACGAGTCATTCGAAATTAATTTTGAAACAGCTGGGTTGTGATCGTGTGTCTGTGTGTGCCACTATGAACAGCTTTGAGGCTGGAGTCCCAGAGGGTGGATCATCCAGTGTTGACCTTGGCTTAAGAATCGCAAAAATATCCCCTCAGCAGTTTTTTTGTCATTCAATTACTCACCTGAACTCCCCATTTTTCTAAACTCTGACTAGGCAGCTGTAACACATGTCTGACATGATACTGACAAATAATTTCCCAGTGGACACCTCTGTCTCTGACACTGGTAGTGTAACATAAAGACAGACCCCTGGCAGCCCACAGATTACATTAAGATCCATTACCATCCAGCCATGCTGTCTCTACTCATATTGACTCCTGGTCCTTCTCGCTCTCCAGTGGACCCTCTGGAGGACGGACCACATCGATAACCACAAGGCCTAAGTGTGTCTGTGTGTGTGTGGAGGTAAAGTTTATGTGTGTCTGACTCATGTTGATAGGATGTCCCACTGGCTACTTCCAATATAAGCAGGCTGTGTGTGTTTGTATGTATAAGTGTTACTGTGCCTGCAGCAGTTTCTACAATCTGCTGCATCTAGACAACAGACACACACGCTCATGCACATATAGGGTGTAAGATAATAAATGTGCACGTGCCCACAGTCTATACGCATGCATGCATGTAACCACGCACAACTCATTGCATGTTGATGCATACACACATGCACATATCCATGTAATGATGGCTACACATGGAACAATATGTCGGCTGCCACACTGGTTTCCTGACCTACATTTCAACACCAGGGCTGTCTGTGCTTCTCTCCTAAGGGCCTGTGTGTGTGTGTGTGTGTGTGTGTGTGTGTGTGTGTGCTCCCTCCCTCTTCATACCAGCACACAATCATTAATCCAATTTTATAATTACCTGCACACACAAAATGCCATAAATCTGACACTGAGCACAAAGATACAATACTCTGTGGAGTGGAGTGTGTGTGCATGCCCGTGTGTGTGTGTTTCTGCAATACTGGATTTCTAGCTTTATCAATCAAAATTATGGCGTGAAGGATGGTCAACCTGGGATGCTGCTAGCGATCAATAAGCGACAGCTGGAATATTACATCATTTGCTTTAACAATATGACTCATTCGCGTCAATATTTCACAGCAGGTTTTTTTATATTTCCGACATTTAAGACAAAAGGGGATTTATCACGACAGCAGCAGTAAAAGAAAAACTTTAATACGAGCAGAGCTGATCTTTTGATTGAAACAGAAACGTGACGCTGTTGCTGTCGCCATGACCCCCACATTCAGCTCATGCTGCTGACGCGAGGGTCTTGTCTGATTTAGACACAGAGGCACACAGACAGACTGAGCTAATTTAGGTTAAGTGCCTCCAGTAGCTCAAGGGCACAAAGCAACAAGCCACCTGGGGCTAGCCTGTATCACAGGGAGGAAAGCCGAGTGTGTGTGTGCGTGTGACAGGCAAACACAAGGACACCAATAGGGAAAAGTGGGTTAAAGCCAAATCAGCTACAATGTGTGCATGTGTGTGTGTGTTCATCAACAGTTCGTCCACTACTGGAGCAAATCTGACACTGTACCGTTTGACCCATTTCCCACATCGCACCTCATCTCTCATCAGCAGCAACAGTGGGTCATTCGGGGAGAGTGGGGAGTGGGGCATTTGCAACACCCAAACATCCAATCAACAATCAGAGGCACAAGCAATTGACCAATGACCACAAATTAAGGAAGCGGGCAAGACAATCAACCTCGAGGCAGTAGCACAACTGGGAGGTTAGACATGAAGTCGGATGTGGGTTCTGGTGGCGGGCATCGATTACGGTTATTTACCGACACATTTACAACGCATGGCTGCATTGGGTTCAGCTCATCAGGCCAAAAAACATCGATGCAATTTGCATCTCGTCTCTGGTGGTTTGATACAGAATGTTTTACGGAGCGCAGATGTTTTCAGTCATTAAAAGTGAGACTATGGACAAAAGTTAAGAAAGCCAAGGAGCCAGCTGTTAGAAATAATCTGCACAGAAACAGCTACTTAATGGTCTTTCTGAGTATGGGTGTCCACGGGAAAACCATGACAGCCTCACATTCATAAAGCTCAATGGGGGTAATGATAACAGCAGCAGCCTTCAGGCTAATCATTGCCCCTCTCTTTAAATACAGGCCACTAATGACCCATTGTTTACAACACTGATACAAGGCAGATAATGTTTATCATGGGGGTATTTTACCAATCCACTGCAAGGACTACAGGAAGCAACGGGTCATGGTCAACACTTCAACAGCGCAGGTGCTCAGATAAAGCTGTAATCTTTATGTTTGCATTTAACTTTGTATCATAACTGAAACCCAACCACAGTGTTAGAGTGAGTGCTTATTAATCCCAGAGAGGGTTAAATATGTCTGAGGACAGGCTTACAGCTCCCACAGTGGCATGGATCAGTATCATCTGTAACACAAACTCAGCCACTGTGACTGGAGGCTTCATCAGTCAGATGTGGGGATGCATTCGGCAGCGGTGTGTATGTGAGCGCAGATGCACGCGTTAAGCCTGGGGATCCCTTCATTGATAATCCTATGTGGAGACCTTGTCTGGGAAAAAAGCACGACCCCCAAATCCACTTAACCCCCCCTCATTCATTCTTCAGTAAACCATCC
>OOFC01014438.1:0-14214 GCA_900323345.1 Pseudochromis fuscus
GTGTGTGAGTGAGTGAGTGTGTGTGTGTGTGTGTGAGTGTGTGAGAGTGTGTGTGTGTGTGTGTGTGTGTGTGTGTGTCATTACTATCTACACAGCCACAGCTGGGTTTGATGAATGTCCATCTCAGATGTTTCACATACGAACAGAGCTTCTCTGTCCTGTGGTTTAGCAGGTTCGAGTCTGACTCATTTGAAACTGTGGCAGTGAAACAGACAGAACTCATGTAGTTGTAGGTAAAGGGTGTTTTTTCCTGAAGCTTGAATGTAAAAAGAATCAACTATCAGCTCTTTAATGTAATGTGCTAAAGATAATCGGGAACCACATTGTGGAAAAATAAACAGGCAGATCATGCAAATGGAAAGGCAGTCCATTTATTGTTTTCTGCTTCTTTTATGTGTGTGGTGTGTGTGTGTAATGTGCAACAGGAAACAGCCTGGGCAGCCACCTTGTTGTGTCCCTTCCTCTCTGCCTCTGCACAGATCAGCAGCTGCCAGCTGTTACTTCAACACAGAGGTCAGTCCGTGCACATGCTCCGTGTCACCTTTTCATCTCGGGCTCATATGTTCAAGTGCATGGTGAGATAGTTTGTTTTCAAAATTTGAAGGCCTCCATCTCCTCCTCGTCCTCCTCCCACTCTGTGGCAGCCTCATACTGGGTGGACAAACTGGTACACCAGTCTCTGAGACACGTCGGGCTTGCGGATGATGCCTTTCTTGTAGTATTGACGTATGGAGCGGCTCAGCTTGTCATAGTTCATGGCAGGTCGATTCTTCCTGAGTCCCCACAGCCTCGCCACATGAGCCGAGTCTTCGATTTTGAAAATACCTGGTGGGAATCACAAAGGTCTGGCATTTGTAACAACACGCCACAAACGAACAAAACAGTGGGTGTTGACTTGTGATGTGTAATCGTATAGAGAGAAAAGTAGAGATTAGATCTCCACTTATGTCTTTCATTTCCTTCATAAATGGAAAAAAACTATTCATTGGGGTTGGGACCATCATTTGTGTTGTGCAGAAGTCAGGTTAAGCCCTATTGGACAACTGTTAAAATACATGTTATGGCAAGAACCAATCAGCTAACTAAAGAAAAACGAGTGACCATCATTACTTTACTTTACTCTACAATGTAGATAGTTATGAAAATAAAGACAGTGCATTGAATGAGAAGGTGTGTCCAAACTTTTGGCCTGTACTGTAATTGAATTTAATATTGTTTAGTTATTGTATTTTTGTGCTAGACAAATACATTATTTTAGGTATTGTACTTTTGTGCAACAAATTAAGGGCAAAAACTCAATCTTTATAAAACTTTACAATTTTTTTAAGCATTTTTTAAACAATACAATGAGTTAAGATGCTTTCAAATATGAATTTATGTCAGGTGAGGTACAGAAGCAGAAGATGTTCAAACACTGAAAGTAGTTGAACTGTGAGTTTAGGGTAAACAGCTACAAGCAGCTGAAAATCTCACAAGGAGTTCATGAAGGTAATTTCTGTATCATCGGTTATGACCTGCAGTTGTACTGTATTCCATGGATGTGTATGTCTGTGTATTTAAGATCCTCTCTTCAAGCACTGAGGCTGAGAACTGTGTGTGTGAGTGTGTGTCGCTGGGGAGTGGCTGTTTGTGGGATGGCCGAGTAATACAAGCGTTGGCCGGCTACTAGGGAGCTGTTGGTGGTCCTCCAGTCCCCATACTTCACACACACAATCTGTGGATGTGCCTCTTCCTGGTTGATGGGTCTAGCCCCAAGCAAGCCCAGTTTAGTTACAGCTCCTGTGTGAGTGTTTTCTTTGTGTTTGAGTGTGAGGGGCAAGAAGCCGATGTGTCCTTTCTATTATTTTCTGTTCAGTTTGGCTGCTGTTTAATTTATGTCCTTTTCATCATCATTGAGAAAATCACCATGACTTATACCACTGTTTTCTAAATCTTGTGATGATGCATCTCCTTCTTTAAGTTTTGGAACAAATAAACAGTCATTTTAGTCGTGTTGCTTGTTCGTCACTGATGTTCTTGGGAATCAGGGAGGAGAGAGTTATGCACCCAAACACCCTTCTATACTACTGATCCTGTTCCCATAGACCAGATCATAATAAATTACAAAGTTTATGATCTGAATATATATGAACAGTAAGTCAAGAGAGCTCATTAAATTATGAAACCTGGATTAACCATTTCATTGTGTAACTGAAATATGTATCTGAAAAAAATGTGACTTAAAGATGACTTAAAATAGTGTTGAATCATTCTTGGAGATAAATGTTCATTTCATTTAAAACAACAACAATGAAAATACCTTTTTCTTTATTGAGCCAGCGGATGCAGCGTCCATAGTTGTGAGGTTTGAGCAGGAGCTCTCTGAGGAACTGCCACAGATGAATAGGTTGACCCGAACAAGATGAATCTGCCTCAGACCAAAGCTCCTCGCTGCCTATATAACATAACACAACAAAAAACATGCAGCTCTGAAGGTCATTGAGTAGTGATTCACTTCATATAAACTGAGTATCTCGAGGGACCAATGATCAACGAGCCCTTTAATCAGCACACATCCTGGAGTAGAGTTATTTTAAGGTTTATAAAAGTCAAGTGTAGTGCTTTATGGGGAGAGAGTAAAAACAGCACTATGCTTTAGATTTATTTTGCCCACAAGGTGTAAATAAAATGAACAAGGCTGATGTCCCCTGTTGATGTGTGGACTCTCATTCTGAAGCCATTAGATCAGCATTTGAATGTCACCATGTTGGTGTTTTGGAGCCAGAAGAGACCATATCTGGATATGAAGGGAGGAGTGAGTATAGGCCCGTCTGACCCTTAAACCTGATGACACTGCTCAGTGGGTATGAGACTCGACTTCATGTCTGGACTGATTGGAGACCAGAGCTGTCAATCAAACTAACCACACCCCTAAATCTTCCTCTTGAAACCTGATATCTCAAGTGTTTCATGATTGAAAATGATGATTTGTACATGGAAGCCAGGGTTTTTATGGAGCCAGCACCTAGTGGCTGTTGGTGGTATTACACTTTTTTTTTTACACTGGCCTCCTTTTTGAGCTGTGGTTGCTGCATTAATTTTATTTACAGTCTGTGATTTTGCCTAAGTCTGTGCAAATTGTGAATGCAACTTTGATTAACATCTTTAACAATCTTCATCTTTTTATATCTTGCAAATATAAGCAAACCATTCCTACCTGTAGTTTTAGTATCTCCAACTGAACACCGCTCTTTCATCCAGGCAGCTATAGAGAAAAGAGACATTTAATTGAACAAACAAACTGCTTTTCTCTTTGAATTAATTAACATCTTTAGTTTGAAGTCATACAAGACAATATTCACACACTGAAGGGTTCACAGAGACCAAAGAGCAGATTATAAAGTCATCGTAGGAGGAACTCGTTAAATAAATATTACGCATGTACCTGACTTCCATATGTCCAGGTGTGCATGTAGTGTGTCTCCACACTGTGGGGAGCGCTGGCGAAACTCCTCCTCGCTCATGGCGCACAGGTCCTTTCCCGTCAGCTCCTGAAAGGCCTTTCCTGCGTGAGGGAGCCGGTACAGATGTTCAGTCCACAGCAGCCACTTCTGGACGTTCCCTGTGTTCCACTCTATCGGGTCTGTAAGCGCAGAGACAGATATGAAGATGGTGAGAAAACCTCCAGCTGCCTGTTACAGTAAATTACTTTATCTCGAGTGAGATAAAAGACCTATGGAGTCAGTTAAATTTCTAGTTGTTTTTTCAGCTTTGTGCTGTCTTTATTTTTGTTTGGCAGCTTTCATACATAACAAATGATCTGAAACCACAAGGTAATCATGCTTTCATGCTACTACAGTTCTAATCAGGAGAACAGATGACTGAGGATCGAATGGGTTTATGACAGCTAGAAGCTGTATAGTACATAAAAAACGCTTCCTCTGTTTGTTTTATGAGCAGGAGAGACCTCGCCCTTAAGACTGTGTACACGCCTGCTGGCAGGAAAGACCCATCACTGTCACAATCCAGGAGAACTCATGCAAAGGTCAGGATTAAAGAGATCCTGGAGAAGGCAAACACGCCTGTGCGTCAGTAAGGATATGTCATTTTGCACACAAATATGTGTTGATTTTGGGAGTGAGATCCAGTAGCTTAAATATCTCTGAATCAATATTCCTGTATTTACAAATAATGTGCAACACTTTGGGGTTTTTTTGTCATGAAAAAATCCTTGTTTGCTTTTAGTTTCTTTGTCAGTTATATGTCTGAATACAGTAGCAGGTGTGGTGGAGGAGCGAGCAGCCTACCTGGGGTGATGTTGAGCAGTTTGCAGGCTGTTTCAATGTCCTTCAGCACCTCTCCCACCACCATGCTCTGCACCTGCTCCAGAGATCGCTCCTCCTCCTGCCCCTCCAGCCCTGGAGAGAGTCCCTGCTCTTGGCTGTCGATGACGGGACACTGCTCCGGTTCCTCCCGAGGCTCCATGCGAGTCATGGGCACCGCCAAAGTCGTCTGGGAGGCCTCTGAAAGTTTCACCAGCCATGTTGAGTCCTCAGTGAGCAGCATGTCAAAGCAGGAGAGGTAGAGGCCCGGCACGCCTCGCTCCAGGGCTTCCACACTAGGTTTAGTTTCCCCCAAGTCCCAATGTTCTCCAGAGACTCTGTTTCGCTCCAGGATGGACTGAAGGGAGTCCTCCGTCATCCCGATCCGGGAACCATACACCGTTCCTTCTGATAAACTGCCCACTGGGTTTGACATAACTGGTCCCTGAAGATAAAGGAGACAAGAGAAGCAACATAAAAACATGCAAACCATGTAAACTATGAGAAGCAAAATCTGTTTTAAAACAGGTCAAATTACTCTGAGGAGTGTGAAATCAGACACTTGATAGAACAAAGTAGAACTGAATGAAGTAAAGTGGATGTTTATTTCCATTTGCACTGGTACAGGCCAGTATAAATGTATACGTGCAAATATAAAAGAAAGAAAAGCAACAAAATCAATATTAAATTGGAATCACAAAATAGGCACAGACACAAAAAAATGTAAAAGATAACATTGTATAAAACAAGAAAAAAAATACTCTTGACCCCTGAGAATTTTGCACATCTGCTATTGCTCATTAGATTATTGCATTAAGAGTGCTGATTGTTTTTCCAGATTGTTGTTGCACTATGAGTTAGTTGACTGTCCATCAATCTATAATTTAAACCTGCAGTTCACGAGAGTTAATCAATAGTAATCCTGTCTAAAAAATAACATTTCTACCCTTAAGCAATTTGATAATTACTATACCTGTTTTCTCCTTTCTTGCAATTCTCTGGCTGCTAAACCAGCAACTGTTTTCTAAGAGCCTCCATCAGAGCAGCTGCAGGGGAGAACGTGTTAAACTGAGGTGAGAATGTGTCGGTCGATGCTCTATATGAACCCAGAGTCTAATGGAGATACCGGGGAAATGACCCTCAGCAGAGTTAAAACACACACAGCGCTGACAGGCATGGGGCAAAATGGATTTGACTGAGTCTCTTATTTGTGGGTCAGTGGCCCAGAATGGTTTGTGTCTTGGGGGTAGGTGACTCTGAGCAGCTCCACCGTCTGCCTCGGCCTTTCAAGGTGCCGTCTCTGCAGCCCTCTGTCTCCACTGTCAGCTGGAGATTTTAATCAAATAGAAGTTAGATAATGCAGAGAGGAGCTCACACAAGAAGCCTGCACAACGTGTGCAAAAACAACCAAAACGTTTGTTTCATGAAGACAGGACTGAAGATGTGCGACAGCAGCAGTGAATTTATGGACACTTCTGATGACAATCTCCTGTAGCACGAGTGTAATTCTGCATATGGCACCCACAGTGTGTACCTGCCACAGCTGGCATACGGGAAGAGACACACTGCCGTCACACACCAGGTTATCAGTGGTTGAGGTTGATGCCACAGTAAAATAAAAAGTGTGCTCTCACAGAGCACATGTTCAAGGAGAGTCATGGCTTAATTTGTTAAAGGACAAACAATCAATGTCTCATAAAAAATTGCAAAATCAGAGACTACACCCATCAGGCCCAATTCACCTGTTAGGGTATAAAATGAAAGCAGTGTGTGTTGAAGTTAATGTCATACACACAAACCTTTACTTTGTATTTTTACTGGAGTGATGAGTCTGTTTCATGTAAGAAAGGAGAATGTTTCAGTCGTGTTGTTCTGACGACATTTTGATTACAGAAGATTTTCACTTTCTGTGCAATGTTAAAAAAATGTAATGTTCCAGATTTTTTTTTTGCTTTACTTACAGATTTGAGGTGTATTTCTATTCATCATTATCAATAAAATTGCAACAATAGACTGAAAATGTATTCTGCAAAATAACATGATAAACCTGTAACTGTTAATAACCACAGAATTTACATTACTTTAGTTTATTTTTTCACAAATTTATCTCAATATTGGGGAAAATGTTTAAAAATAAAACAGTTAAAATCAAGTTCAATGCTGTCAATAAATATCCAAGATTTTATAGAATTATTAACAATTAAATGTGAAATATTGTATTAGTTCTGTGTTTGTACATAGATTAGTTTGATATTTGACAGATATCTTATATATTTACACAACAGAATGTGTTTTGTTTTGTAAAAATCCTGCAGCTAAAATGAAAAAACCAAGAAGGACACGAGGTTGGTGCCACGGCTACTGTAAAATTACTGTGGTACTAAATTCAAATGAAGTTATTGTCCAATAACCATAAAAAAGTTTCCCTACTTCCACTCCTGCCCCCCCCCCCGTTGTAAAGCCTCATCCCCAGTCGTCCTTTTATCTCTAAACTTCTCGTAAACTATAACCCATCCTCCCTTTCACTCCACAAGGAGTAAGATTAAAAGCCACTGGTATCCCAGCCTGCTGCTGCGTGTCAGCGCCGCTCTGTAACAGCTTGCACTAAGCCCATTAGCAAAGCAAATTTAGCCATATTACCTTCTTCCAAAAGGAAGAGGGGACACAAGAAAAAGACACAAACACTCACCCCCATGGAGAGGGATTAAGACCCTGACTGATCTATAAATGAGTTTGGTCAAGATGCTGATATTCATTTCAGGAGCATTAGAGATTGCTCCATTTACTCAGCAAAGTCAGCCTTTGACACTGAAAGCAAAAGGAATCCCTGCATGCAGGCCTCCACCCTGGGAGTCATATTTTTTCTACATGATTGGTCTCATTATTTGAGCTAAAGTTTCTCCTTAGATTTCAGCTGTGTGAATAGATTGTTTTATTGTATTAATTGCCCATTTCTCCAAAAACCCTGAAACAAACTGACCATAAAGAAACACGTGTCAGATTCCTCACTTCTAAACCTTCTCCTGAAATCCAAGTGGTTAAAAACTGCACAACAACTCAGCCAATCTAGCTTAAAATTAACCCATGAGCCACTTCATCATTGTTGTTGAACAGTTGTGTGACAGAAATCAGCTCAGTGTTTAAATTAAAGTTAATGAGTAGTAATTAAAACAACTGAAATGCTGTGAGACATGTTTAACTTGGATCATTCACTGTGAGCTGAAAAAGAAAAGGTCACAGACGAGATGTGAAACCATCTATGTAACGGAGACCAGAGTGTTTCCTGAGCGCTCTGCTGGCATTGTTTGAGTCTGGAGTTAAAGGAGTGTGTACAGCCAGGCGTGACTGTTTGCCATGTGAGCGTTAAAGGGAGATCTTTTCTTTTTCCTTGTTATTGTTTCTCATGGGAAACCTGGACCAACGAAGGAAGTCATTGTTCCAAGAAGGATAAAGGAAGGAGTCTCATCTCTGTGTCGAGCTTCTTCTTCTTCTTCTTCTTCTTCTTCTTCTTCTTCTTCTTCTTCTTCTTGGTTGGAGGAAATGATTTGGATCTGGGGAATACTGCCTCAGGTTATTTTTTTTATGGCAGCAGTGACATGTGCAGGTGCTGTGTTCCCACTATAAATTAGGTTCAGGTGTATTACCTCATTTTATGAATTGCAAATAAAGGTTGATATTTTGTGTGGTTGTTGTTATTGTGCGGCTACAGTATCTGTAGCTTTTAGGCAATAACACCTCTTTTTTTTATTACACTTTTTCATTGTTATTATGTCTTTTACCCCACCTGGAGCACTGTAATAACTGCCAGTGGGGGATGTTGCTGCTCCTGGCAATTCATTCCTGCTGTTTGTCAGGTGCGCTGGCATGAGACCAGTCTCCCAGGAAACTCTAAACCACTGAAAATGATTTGTTATTGGTCCAAATATTTTTATTTTATTCTTTTTTTAATATTATTATTGTTTTTACAAAAGCCTGTGTTTACAGTTAATGATGCAGCTCAGATCAGACCTGACAATTGGAGGTGGAGCGTGGCCAGATGAAGAATTAACCTGCCACCTGTTTTCCTGCAAAGATAGTGAAGACATGAGGGCTGATGCTACGTGACCTGAGGTGTGTGCTCGTGCAGCTGGGTTAAAATTTTTGAGACATGATTAATCAGCATCATTCGTTAAAAAAAGTACCATTATAAACACTGATATAGCCAACAGCAGTGTGATGATGTAAATTAGTGAGATTTGTTAATAACAAATGTCTTCACTGGTCTGGCCTAATGGGCTAATTGTGCCCAATGACAAAAGATAAAGACGGTTTACTTTTTCAACGGAAACACTGATAAATAATGATGAAATGTGACTTAATCCACTTAAAACAAAACATCAGAATTGCTTGAAGTGATGAAGACTATAATTTTCTTCAGGTTAGCACATGAATCAAACGTAAATGTTATATTTCCATCATGGTTTCAACATTAGCTTAGTTTATTTGAGGTTTGAAAGAGGTCCAAATATTCATATAGCATGGAAACTTTTTTACCTTAAAAAATGTTTTACAACATTTTGATGGATGACTAAATCGTAAGTGAGAATGGTGACTTTAATTCCCACACTGTGCCCTGAATGCCTGTGAAGGAGTGCACAGTCCATAGACTGAGTATAGGATGGATGAAGCTAGTGTGACGTCACCTGTTGGTTTGAGGACTCACATTTTGAAGTCAGGAGTTTGGCATTTGAATGTCACCATGTTTGTTGTTTGGAGCCAGAGATGACCATATATGGATGTGAAGGCAGGAGTGAGGAGGCAGGAGACTGTCGATCAAGCTAACCACGCCCCAAATCTTCCTCTTCTCTCAGCCTAATATCTCCTTATTGATGAAATGATTTTCAGATGGACCAGATCACTGAGAAGAAGAGTTTTCTTTAGCTAATGACATCAGAATGACTTGTGGAAAAAAAAATATTTACTGAGTATTTAATCATTGAAAATGGTGCTTTTTTTGATTTTTTGATTTTATTTTTTTAAATTGAAGTCACTTGGATCCAGTTTTTTGGAGCCAGTATCTAGTGATGTCAAGAGGATTGAACATTTTTCACCTCCACTGTTACTTTTCACATGTACAACTGAGTGCAACATGCTAAAAATAATCCAAAAAGCACTATCACTTTAAGAACACAGTTTACTTCTGATCCAGTCCTGATTGAGAAAAGCTGGCCCTGACCCAGTGCTGCATTTTATCCTGAATGAATTCAACTGGAGAGAAAAGACGAAATATTTCCTGGGAACAGAGACAGTCAGTAAGGAGAGTATGGAGGGGTTGGTCTTGTTTTTATTTGACTGGAGTCAGAGCAGTTTATTGGGTGTGTAGAAGGTGTTTTTATGTTGTATTTCAGCTTTTGCATGTGAGATTTATAATAATAATAGTTACTTTAATAAGATAACTGTCATGTGCACCTAAACCCATCGAGGTTTGGTTTCACCAAGGTACCAGACAATCAGAGAAATACAATTTTAGATTTTACACAGGAGGGTGTAGCAGCCAGATAATGGTTTGAAAAAAGTAAAAGCCCATACATTTTAATACATCAGCTTTTCTTGAATCATTTACAATACTTTTTATACAGCCCCTTAAAGAGACCGAGCAGGTTGATATAGAGTAATGAAGTAGATTAGCTTGGCATTACCTGCACCTGCACCCGCAGAAATAACAGCAGTTCTGTTATTTCTGTTTGGATTCACGTCTGTTACAGTCTCAGGGATCAGCCGCTGTACTTCATTTCCACCTTTGATCAGAATCATAATTAAATCCCCTTGTATTATCCCAGACAGCAGTGACAAATCTGTTTTCATTATGTCAACTTATCGCTGAGGTTTTTGGCATCTAACCGCCAACAACCACCCAGACACCTTTTATCTGACCACATTCTGGGTTTTATCTCTCTGCAGTAGAAACCAATATGTAATTGGATGTATATGGAAACAAGAAAAACAGGTAAGTGAGAGATGGATACAGAGTAAACACAAAGAAAGCAATAAAAAGTAAATTAGTACATTTATGAGATTACAGCTTTTAATCTTCCTCCCCAACACATCCATTCATATCCATGATTTGTAGCAGATTTAGATTAATATGTCTTTGTTGTTAATTCACAGCAACCTACATTGTTTGATGTCTGTTCTTATCACTTATTTTTATACTGTTAAAGACAAATTTTCAGACAGGGGATAGTAAACTTACTTTTCACCAAACTTAGATCCCATTTATTTACGTTTTGTAACTGACTGCAAAAGACTGAAGTCTGGATACAGGGAAATATTTATTAGAACTCATTCAAATTCTGCATCTATTATTCATCCTATGTCCAAAAAGCTGCTCAGAGGGGGCAAGTTGTACTATTTAAATATGCAAAGTGACGTGTATTCATGTAAAGAAGCAAATCTGACTGAATCTGAGTAAACCACAGATTCTTTGCACAGGTGTTCAAATAAGAGCAGTAAGAATATAAACAAGCAGGATGAATATTTTGAGTGTGAGGTTGTGCCTTCTTACCGTGGCAGAGAGGCTCTGATGGAGGCTCTGACTGGATGATTGCAGATGCAGATGCTGTTTTCAAACCAATGCCAGCCTCAGATGGGATGCCCGGGTGCTACCTGTGGACAGAGGTGCAGCCGGCAGCAGGGGCACCATTCAGTTTACTTCCTCGTGAGGTCTGCTAGTGAGCCCCGAGCCGGAGGCCTCAGACCTTCCTGGGATTTTTTTGTATTGGCAGAATCACACTTAACCTGGAAGACACAGCCTAAAGCACAACTGCAAACTAAAGCTGAAGTGAAAGCACCTGCTGGGGGTGTGTGCACAGTGAGAATGAGCAGTGACCGGGTGAGCGGCTGCAAAGGAATTCCAGCTCCATTGACTGCAATTTGTATTTATAGGGCAGTTGTGTTTACATATGCTGTGTGTGTGTGTGTGTGTGTGTGTGTGTGTGTGTGTGTGTGTGTGTGTGTGTGTGTGTGTGTGTGAGAGAGAGAGAGAGAGAGAGAGAGAGACAGCCTTCCTGCAGATTTACTCAGATCTCCTTAAACTACTTGTTACCTCAGTGCTCAGGTGAGAGACAATTCAAATGGAAAAGATAGTTGAGAGATAAGAGATTCAAGAACACAAAAAACAAGCCAGTGCATCCAGGTGCTGCAGCAGGAATATTCAGCGAAACACAAAATATGAGCCACTTGTAATTTGCTAATAGTATTTCCATTTAACACTACTTTGACTCTACTTTTTTCCACTATATTTGTTTGAAAATTGTACACACTAAAACATGTTGGATTGTGTTCACCCAGAATTGGGTAAACATTGGAGATGCTGTGTTACTTTAACCTGCAGGAAGATAGCCTGTTTTTAATTTGATTGTTTTTACCCAACATTTTACTGGCTTAACCAAACATTTTATTGTTTTTACCAAATATTTTGGTGTCTTTAGCCAGCATTTAATTGTTTTCACGCAACATAAAAACAGCACATCTTGCTGGTATATATTAACTCAGCTGGCCCAATATTTACTCAGTCCTGGGTAAAAACAATGATGCATTTTTTATGTGTGTCGCTAAATCTATTCCTGAATTTCAGAATAACATTGAAAAAAGAAATGTAAAATACTAGAGAGCACTCAAAGAGTGCAAACCTCCATCAAGGTATAATCCAGCTGTACTGATGCAGTAGATCCTGTGCCAAATAAATAAATAAATTACCAACACAGCTGAAAATAAAATCTTCTCAGCAAAGATTAAAAAAAAAATTAATTTGTGCTTTTAACAAAAAGCACACCTAAGATATGAATATTTGAATATGACACTAGAACACTTTGAAAATAAGAGTAACACATTATTTCAGTACTAACTCAGTCTGTCTTAGGCCAGGCTCCCACGCTCCTCCATTCAGTTGTAATGTTTCATGTTGCTTGTACCAGGTGCAAAAAGGTTTTATCCCTGAAGGGATTTCAGTGTGAATAAGCTTAGACAGACACAGACATCGTTCTGTGGAAAAAATCTGAAATTTGAGAAATTTTGCTTTTTACTAATTTAAAAGTCTTTACAGAGCTGCAATAGAGAAGTAGAACAAAAATTGGGTGTTTAATGCTACAGAGATTGTAATTGATTTGTTTGATTTGTCTGATTCAGACCGTTGAATCCTCAAATTCACCCAAACCATGACAAAACCACCTCAGGGCACACTAGTATATCCATGGAGTTTTAGCAATATTCAAGGGAAAAACCCAACAATTCCCCAGAAACTCCTGGTGACAGAGGGAAGGAAAATCTCCCCCTTACCAGGAACAAACCTCCTACAGAAGCAGACTGAGGCGGTGACTGTCAGATTGAACAGTTGGAGTGATGGAAAAGATAAGCATTAGACAACAGACAATAAACACTGAGCAGGTTGGTTGGTCCATAGTAAGTCTAGACAGGAGGATTTAATTCAAGTTTTCAGTAACACTTTCAGCGTATGTGTGGTTTAGATTTAGATCAGACCTACATACAGATACCTTCTATTTTTATGGATATGTCTTTTAAAAGTTTCAGATCATCAAACACATTTTAATATAAGACAAAGATAACCCAAGAAAACACAAAATGCAGTTTCATTTGTTGAAGAAATATGCTGTCCAGCCCCACCCTGTCCTATTTGAAAAATAAATTGCTGCCTTAAACCTGGCAACTGGTTGGGCCACCCTTGGCAGCAACAGCTGCAGTTAAACCTTTGTGATAGCTTGTGATCAGTCTTTCATCTGGCCCACGCGTCTCTGCAGATTAGTTTTAATTCAGCCACATTCGATGGTTTTTGAGCTTGAACTGCCCTTTTAAGGTCTTGCCAATGCATCTAAATTAGATTCAAGTCCAGACTTTGACTTGGCCACTCCAAAACCTTAATTTTGTTGTTTTTGAGCCATTCAGAAGTTGCTTATGTGCTTCAGGTTATTGTCATGCTGCATAGCCTATTTGTGTTTGAGCATTAGCCCATGAACTGCTGGGTCGACATTCTCCAGGAGGATTTTCTGATAAAGAGCAGAACTCATGGCTCCATCAATTATGACAAGTCATCCAGGTCCTGTAGAAGACCAACCCATCACACTACCACCACCATGTTTCACTGATGGCATGATGTTCTACTGTGCCATACAGTATTAACATTATGCAGATTTAGTTTGACTCATCAGTCCACATAATGTTATCTCAATAGTCTTCGGGCTCATCTTGATATATATTTTTGCTGTGTTTTTTCTTTTTATTCTTCTTCTGTGGTTTGCTCCTTGCAGCTCTCCGATGGATGCCAATTTTGTCCAGTGCCTGGCTTATTGTGGAATTTTGTGTTTTCTTGGGTTATCTTTGTCACATTAAAATCGGTTTCAAGATCAGAAACATTTAAAGGGGGGGTATTATACTTTTTCCAGATATATTGTACCACTCTATGGCATACTCCAATGACTATGTTACCTTAGGTTGATCTGTAAATGCTGTAAATAAAAAAAACAACCTTTATGAAATTTGCCCTCGCATCATGGCCGTTCTGAACGCCTCGATATTGGACTCTGTCTCTTTAAGAGGCTCCGAGCCTTTCACACTCTCCCCCTTCAGCACGCTGTCCACGACGTCATCACAACACTGCACAACACAGTACACGCGAAACATACACACACGTAGCATAGCTGTCTCCTACTGTACACAGATGTACGACAGATGAAGCTAGGAAATGCTAACAAATAAATGTGACGTGAGAGCAGTTCAACTTACCAGTGCAGGCTGCAAAGGAGTTCTGTTGACAGCAGGGATTGCATTGTCTTTAAGTGACAACTTGCTTACTAATCCACTGTCAAATGAACTTTTGTTTAGAAAGCTGTTGTCGGTAAAGTGCCTCGCACAAACGAAA
>OOFC01014439.1:0-16276 GCA_900323345.1 Pseudochromis fuscus
AAATATTCAAAAGTACAAAGTAAAAGTACATTTTCTAATATCAGTACATTGCTGTATTGTTCTCAGTGCCCGAGTCAATCCCCGGCTAACGTCTGCTTCCTGTTAATGTGGTATTTTATGCTGAAAGGGCTTCAATGAAAAGAAAACTCCTTCCTGCAGAGTGTGCATAATACTTTGTTGGTTGACTGTTCGGTCTTTTTTGTCTTTAAACTTCCCATTGAGAGGCTAACACGCCCGAAAAACCCCGACACAACCGTGCTGTTTTCCTGTCTTCCCTCTTTATTGTTTGGTTCTGCTGCCGGTCACTTCCTGCTGATTTATGCATGCGTGACAGTAACGCTACCTGGACAAACTGCCTGAAACACATTGCCAGCATAGACTGTATATAAAGTAAGTAACAACACACTTCCTAGGAATGTAGTGGAGTCCAAAGTACAATATTTGTCTTTGAAATGTAGCGGAGTGAAAGTAAAAGCTTCCAAAAAAACAAATACTCAAGTAAAGTACAGTACTCAAGTAAATGTACTCCGTTACTGTCCACCACTGCAAATTACACACAATAATATTACATCTATTTCACACAACCAGTGTCTGTACTCCACTGGCAGGTTTAATCTCAGAAAATGATGATGTCATGGTTATATATAACAGTTAAAATGCTACTTATGTATCTCTTTAGCATCTTCTGTTACGCAAACTATATCTAAATGTCTATAAATGGATACTGCTGATCAAACAAAGGCACAATAAAACACTTTGAGGAACAGAGAAACATTTTTAAAGACTCTCTCTAAACACACTATAATTTGTGTAATCAAAATCCACTTACTAAACTTGTAAATATAATTACTGCAATATAAACTTGTTTCACTTAAAGGCACGCTTCTCTCTGCAGCTGAGGTAAATACATCTTCTGAAAATGTATGGCACTGCTTATGCCAGATTGGCGCAGGAAAACCAATCTGTTTTCATCCTGATCTTCATCTGATTTTTATATATCTCATTTGGATCCATGCGGAGAGCCTCCAGATCTCAGGAGGATCAACTTACATAAGAAAAAAAAAAGAGTGAATGTAATATCGCCAACATGAAATCTGATTAAAGAGCAACACCTTCACTGATGTGCATCCTCCTCTTCTTGGAGCTCCAGCCTCTTCCTCAACACTCCTACATAAGTTTTTTTTTTTTTTTTTGGTCTGTCATCTTGTTGCCAACACAATTTGGAGAGAAAAGCACAATACCAGGGAGGAGAAGGTGAATCACAGGAAATCTATTTGCATCAGCCCCAGGGGAGGATGAAAGGTGGGGAGTGGAGGGGTTGATCGTCGGATAAGGAGGTTGTTCTATTTCCATCGGATCTGTGGCGGGATCGGCGGCAGATCGGGGCTCAACGCGTCACTCAACCACTGCAGAGATAAATATATAATTGAAAGAGGAAGTGGGAGATGACAGATGAGCATTTCAGACTCCAGTCCAAACCTTTGAGGCGATCTGATGCACATCATTAGCCGGCGTTTTCCTCGCCCGCCCGTGCATACCTTCATGTATGTGTGTAATGTGTAATCAGCGTTTGGGTGTGCGCTACAAAAGGACTTTGTGGACAGAGTATTTGATGACTGCTGTGTGAGTGTGTTTTTCATCATCTGCGCAGGTTTGTCTTGGATTTCGAGCAAACACATTTTGTGTGCATTCGTACTGATAATGTGACTGAGAGCGACTTGGACAATTAGGTAGCGTTTCTTGTCAGCAGTGTTTGTTTGTGTGTGTGTGTGCGGGATCTTCATATTTGGACATGTGTGGATATGTGTGTACACATTTGTGTTAACATGAAGGAAACTGCAGCTTCCCTCGGCTGAGGGGAATAGAGGAAGAAGAAAGGGATATAAACAAGGCTGAATGGGAATTGTATGAGAAGAAGGGACTCCCCGGTGGCCAATAAACTTGCTTAATTACGGGAGGCCCAGTTAATTTAGTCTCTGGCAAAGCAGAAGATCTCGGTCTTGCCAAGGAAACACGGCAACAGCTGCAGTAGCTGACTCTTACTTGAACTCTACATGGCCTTGTCCCAGTCAGGGAAACATGTACAAGTATGTTCGGTATTTGTTTTTTGTAGTAATGCTTTGGGAATGTTGTTGTAGTCAACTGAAAAGGTCAGGATGGAGAGACAGGGAACACAAGTGTCTTCAGCTCTTATCTTCATTCATGCCATTTTGTGACATGCTGAGTTATAAGTCAGATGTTTCAGGGCAGGCATTTTAATTCTGTGGTACTTTTTGGGGTTTTTTTTTACCTCCACAAAGAGGTTATGTTTTGGTCTTTGTAAATCTGTCCAATTGGCTTTTGTCAGCAGCAGGAAAACTCAGATTGTTTTTGTTCTTTTGAGATTTGATAGGGAAAGGTTGACGGAGTATTACCAAAGGAAAACATGATTAAATTTAGTGAGCAAAGTAAAAAAATTCATAAAAAATCCAGAAAATCCCTGTTACGCATTCAGGATTCAGAGATGTTTTAGCAAAGTAGGAAGCAGCATAACTCTGAGAGGAAGAAGGAAGTGCAGGTACAAACTGAAAACAGTGACATGTCTCCATTGAAACACCCAGAAGAAGCTAGCTAGCTAGCTAACATTACTAGATAGCGTATGTAGTACTGTATCTAATATCCAGTGATGTGTTACTAGGTAACATTAGCAAGTACTACATGTACTACTACTACATTACTACTACAGCTAGTACTCCTCTGGCAGTAACCTGAACTCTGTTTAACAGCAGATTGATTGACAGGTGGATATAATGATACTATTGGATAAAACTGTTCTGGGCAAGATGATGAAGGTCATGTGATATATATGTATTTTTAAAACAGGAAGTTGTGTGATTTTCATATAAAATAAAAGATTTTTTGTGTTTTTTTAATTTTGAAACCATTATTAACTTTTTATTTATTTATTTTTTTAGTTATACACCTTTTTCTTTTAACTTGATTGATTGTTACACTACTGCAAAAAGGTAAATACTGCACCCTATTCACAGAAATCACTTATAAATTCCTAGTTTTATTTGTGGTCATGATGTTAACTGATCCCTGCAATATTACATTTGCTTTTTGTCCAAATCTAATACTGGAGCTGCAGTCCCTGTTACCTTTTGTTAACACATCACTTTCTTAACAAAGAAGAAACACCACAATAAAGAAAACACTGAAATAAATAAGTGATAAAAAAAAAATAGACCACATGATGATTAATGATGCAGTTGCTCTGGGATTTTTTTGCGTTGGAGAGAGTTATGTCTGTGGATTTTAAAGGAGCAGAAAGTCATCTCTCAGAGTTAGGAGTTGAGATGTTATTACCTCCTCCCCTCCTCCTGCTGATCGAGTGTGAGTTTGTATGTATCTGTGTGTAGGACAGTCATATTACAGCGTATTGCTACACAAATGACCCCACTCTGAAATGAAAACTGCCACAGTGGGAGTAAGGTGGGCAGCAAAGGGGAGAGGAATTTAAAATATAGAAGGAGAGTCATTGATTAAATGCTGCAAAGTGAGAGTAATTCTGCGAGCTCTGGGAATATACACACCACACTCCCTCCATTATTCATGCCTCTGCATTTCTCTCTCTCCTTCCCTTCCTCTTCCCTCTTCCCTTCTTTCCACCCTTTCTTTCTCATCTGCGAGCCGGCTGTCGATGTGTGATGATAAATTGCTGCCGGTGTGAAACCTGCGTTTAGTTCTGTCATTATTCAATAACAGGTGCAGCAGAAATCAAGGCAGCCTGGCAGTTATTGTACCGCTGCTGGCGCCATGTGATTATTCGCCATAATTTACTTTACTGCCCTGTCCTATAGAGCCAACGTTAACTGGAGCTGTTTGTCTAACTGGGAAAGGGTCGAGCTGCGGGTGTTCACCAGTTTGAGTAACTGCTTCAGCTTAATAAGAAACAAAGTTTTCTACAGTCATCGATAAGGTGGCGGCTCTTTGTCAGGTGTGAGGTGTTGTTTATCCGTGGCGGCGTTTAGAGACACGAACCTGCAGGAAGTCTTCTTCAGTTCGAGTAACAGGAAGTCACATATTTCTAGTTTGTTTTTGATTATCTTGATTTCCTGTATTTAGTTTTTCATGATTTACTCTTGTTTCTTGTTTTGTAGTTTCAGTTTTAATTTGTCTGGTCGTGCTTTGGTTTTCTTCATGTTTCTGTTCGTGTGTCATGTTTCCTCTTTTATTTTGGTAGTCTTCTTCCATGTGTGTTCAAGTTTTCCTTCCTGTCATGATTTGCTCCCTGATTGTCCTCTCCACCTGTGTCTCACTGTGTCTCGTTACCTTGTGTATGTAACCTCGTGTCTCTCTGTCCTCGCTCCAGCTCAAGTCCATGTTCATGTTAATACAATAAATACAAATTAAACACGTGTATTATTCTGTAATTAAGTTCTGCAACTAACACGTACAGTAAGTTTTAAAATGTCAAAAATAGTTTGATGAAATACTTAATTAGATCTTTATTAGATCATTACAGCCCCATCACACTTCTCACACTACACTGACAAATATGCCTAATTTTACAAGATTTATCTTTGTTTAAGTCTTTCTTGTATTTTTTTAAATAACCAAAAGTCTTGATGGCACAGCAACAATTAAAAAAAAAAAATTAAGTATTTTTTTGAAATACATTTACAATATCATGAGCTGTGGGATTATTTTTAAACTAACATCAACATAAAGTAACAAAGTTGAAGGAGTGCACAGTTGGTTGAAGATGTTTCCTGATCAGAAATACTGTATTATGGATTTGTAATGGAAATTTGTCTCCCTATAACTCACAGGTTGAGCCAAAAAAATAAATAAATAAATTACACAATAATCAAAATACTTCTGTATGTGTTTGAACCAGATGTGTGAAGGTCCAGCTCCCTCCATGAGCTGTCCTGTTTACCTCTAAACTGCAGCAGCATCACCAGATGTTCTGCAGCACAGCTCCACAATCTGGGAGATGTTCGCCTCCAAATAGCTCTCATCAGTAAATGATGGGGGTAATCAGAAGATCCACACACTGGTGATGAGCTGACAGGCAACTCCTGCCATGTCATCAATAAACTTGTCAGTTCCTCAGTGTTGTAGTTCATGGTAAATGATAAATGAACTGCTCTTACAGATCTTCACAAGTTCTGTGCCTCTCACTTTACACATTCACACACCAGTGGAACCAGAGCTACCACACAAGCTGAGCACCTTCAGGTTCGGTATGTTGCTGAAGGACACTTGTGAACATTAGGAGCCAAGAAGCAGATCATCAGCATCCCGCTCTGTGGGCGATGGAGGCCCCGTGTGTACAACAGTGGTGCACAACTTGTACCTTCCAGCTCCATGCAGCTTATCCTGCAGCTTTATTTCACTGCACAGCACCAGTATGGACTTGAACTGTTACACTGCACATATGTTACAGGTGCTGGCCTCTAGTCACTTTTGACCTTAGCCTCTTCTGGTAAATACCATTGGTTATGAAACCATACACGTGCATCGCCTGAGAATATATCATGCATATCATCCCTCCTACATTAGTAGTTTTGACTGTCCCAGCTGGCATGCTGCCAGTCCAGCCTGACCCCCTGCAGCAGTGGCAGCTATATCAGCCTGCTCAGCTTAAACCGCATTGATATGTGGGGGATTTATTCTATGTTAAGCCTGCAGGCTGCAGCCTGCTGACTTATATTGGAGCTGGCCGCGGCGATGGCCTACAGGGGTAAATGGTTTGGCAGTGGGAGCTGAGGACACAGGAATTAGGCCTCTGCTACTAATTGCACAAGAGCAAGATTTGTTTAAATTGGGAAAGAGTAAGCCTGCAGGGCTGCAGTGGGGGGTACATCAGCTGAAAATGTCAAGGCAGCAGATAGGATAGAGCAGTTTCATTGATAAAATCAGGGACAGGGAGATTTGCTCACTTCATTGATATCACTTTGCAGGTCTGGCCAACGTTGTTATTTATTTATTCATGATTTTGCTTTGGCTTCTGACTGGACACAGCAAATATTGTAAATGTGAGTGAATTGGGATTTTTTTCACCGTTTTTTTCTGTCTGTCAAAGTTAAATATGTGATTTTCGGATGCGATTCTGTTTCCCATCGACAGCAAATCCAGCGCAGGAGTGTGACCACTTTTCACTTCCGAGCAGGTTGCTAATCCAGCGGCCTGTGTTCCTGCCATGTAAACACACTCCCTGATTGCTGAGGGATCCCAGATGACCGCGGAGCAGACATGATTAGAAATGATGCTGCGCTGAGTTCCCATCGATTAGCTGCAGAGTAATGACAGTTGTGTGGTTAAAGAGACGGATCTTGTGTGTACGCACGTGTGTGTGTTTGTCTACATCGCCGTCAGGAAGCTTTACGTGGGATCGTTTTCTGTTTCCTGCTTCACCCACTACCTATGAAGTATTCGCCCCTCTGAGAATAGCTCCAATAATAAATATTGCATGTTATTTCCACGTCCCCATGCTCCCTCCTCGCTAACAGTTTCTAATCGTGTTCATATTTCTTGGATGCTGGAGGTTGCAAACTCTCAGTAAAGGATGCAGCTGTGGATTTTTGAATTCAACAACAGATGCTTTCACGTCTCTCTTTATAAGCTCTTTTCCACTCCCTGTTTTTTTATTTTTGGAGCATCTTCCTCCCCACACCTCCTCTCTGACGCTCTGTTAAGCCCACTATCTGATGTGTTAATGAGGCACTAATGAGACAAGGTCCATCTTAATCTCAGGCGGAGAATCGGAGCGCCGGGCGATTTTAAAAGAGTCGGTGGGATTAGCGGCGGGAAGGGCGCTCCGTGAGGCAGGGCGTGAGAGAAAGTAACCGGAGAGAGGAAGACGCAGAGAGACAAAGGTGAAAAGTTACAAACTGTATATGCATGTGAGGTGTAAATGACTTCTAGACTTGTGTGCTAATGACTAAAGAAGATGAGTGGGTGGAAGGAGTCGGTTACTGTGGAAGAGAGTTGTGAGCCTGATGGGAAACAAATAATCAGGCAGTTGTGCGCACATTCAACTCCCACACAATTTTTATTTTTACAAAAGAAAACAGACAAAGAGCAGTCCTCGTCTCTTTAAAGTCTTCTAGGTCCCGTCCAGCTGTCCTGTGGATGTCTCTTTGTCTCAGTCCATGCTGTCTGCTTTCAGAAGGATGAAGCATTGTCCTCTATCTATGAAAACCCAGGTGATGCCACAGCAGATGTTCCCCCTCCCACCTCGTTCACTGATAGATTTCATGTAATCAATTAAGTCAATTACTCAGGAAGTCTCATAATTTCCCCTCATTATAGGTTGATCGGCTACTTGAAAGTTAGCCAAACTAACTTCATCCCGATTCATCAAACAGGAAGTGAAACTTTTTGGATTTTGGATAAACTTTGAAGCATCAATTAACTCCCCAGCAGTGTTTTTTTTTTTTCCTCCTCTCCCCTTTAAATTGTCACTTTTGCTATGAGTCATGACTTTTGAGAACTTATGTCTTGTAAAGCTGACAGCTGATTTCAGCCGTCCCAGCCCCAACTGCGCCTGTGAAGTTGCCCTCGCGCTCGCCTTCACACTCTTTTTGTCTGACACCATATGTTGCTATTTTGACCGAGATTCTGCCCGAAGGATTATCTGGGATTATCCAAAAGTCTCGTCCTCAAGCTCCAATCCCACTTCTGGCTTCTTCCTCTGACTTCTGATTCCCCTCTACACAGAGAAACTTTGCTCTCGATGACACATGCACAACTGTCCGGCCCCTGCTTCTGTTGCTGTCGTAATAACATGAAAAACACTGAATGGATTGATTGTTATTGTTACTTTAATCAAATTCACACATGAGACAAACTTATTCTTTGCTGAAGGCTGAGACAACAGAAAGATGGTGGATACATATCTTCCAACATATTAACACTCATAAGAGCAACTGTCATTAACCCTTTACCAACCTCTAAAACTTCCACCTGGACCTTTTATGTTTACTTTGATTTCATATTTAAATTGAACATGAAAATCTAACATTCATGTGCAATTGCAGTGTTTTTGTTCACTAAAACTCTAAACTCAAAATCCGTTTTTTCTGCTATTCTTGCTTCTGCTATTTGTTGGCTTCTGGGAGAGGCACTGGTGAAATTACCGTAATAACCCCATATTCACTGTAAAGTACAACATCTCAGCTCTCAGGAACCATTGGAATTTTTTAAATTGCACAAACCGTGACGTAATTACGGTAATCCAAAGACATATGTGCAGATGTAGCGCCGACGCTACGCTCGAAGGTAAAGGGTTAACCGTTTAACCCCTTAAGCCCTGAGCTCTTATTTTGAAATTTCAACCATAGAAGAATACCAGAGACAAGTCCTCCAATTGGGGGGCCTTAGGGTTTAAAGCAGGGGTGGGCAATCCTGGTCCTCGAGGGCCACTATCCTGCAGGTTTTAGATGTTTCCCTCTTCCATCACACCTGATTCAAATGATCAGATTTGTTATTAGGCTTCTGCAGAGCTTGAACCCTGAGACTTGACTCTGGTATTTTTCTATGGTTGAAATTTCAAAATAAGAGCTCGGGGCTTAAGGGGTAAATGTTTAAATGCTACACTATACAGCTGTGCAACAAATACTGTGAAACATTTATTGTTTCATCTGCTTTTCTCTTAACAAAACTGTACATTTAACTTTGGGAATTATGTCAACAGCTACTTTTTTGTTCTATTTATCCAACATCTCTAAAGAAAAGTGAATGCATTCGAGGATACTTGCATGCAGGACTTGTGTTGTGCAGTTTAAGTGACAGTGGAATTATAAGAAGTGGAGCTGCAGTGATCCGTCTCCACACTAACAGAACTGGGGCTCACGACACATCACGCCACATGGGGAAAGTGGTGGAGAAGTGATCTCTTTTTAAAGATTTGCTGCTGTAATATTTAGGGCACACGCACACACAACACACATATGGTTTGTATATCCATGCAAGCAGCGAGATGCACGAACACATTCGCACACATGCACACAGATGTGTGTGATTGGGTTTATGCACGTTATGCTGATCTGCTTCAGGCAGGAATCGTGTGCACTCGCAGGCAACCACAGGCAGCTCCTGTTCGCATGCCAACTGTAACATACTTGAGTGTCGTGAACTCAGATCCTCTCCAATCCAAGTGATTTATGCAGGAAACATAAAAAAACCACAGTGACCTGAGAGAGAGCTGAATATTTATGATGCCATGACACATCGACTAAAGCCTCCTCGCTCTCTTTCTCATGCTCTCTCTCTCCTGTTCAAGTGATAAATCTATTTCCTTATTACTTACTATTGTTTCATTTCTCATCGTCGTGTATCCCCGTGCAAATGAACTGAACTAAGCAAAAACTAAACTGAATTTAAATGAACAGAACAAACCCCCGTGCTGTGTTTTTTTTTACTCCTTTTTTTTTTTCCTCGCTTCTGGTTGAAAACCAACGAACGCCCAAGACTGTGTGGGTTTATACTTGTGGGCCGTGATACATGCATGTGCACTTTCAGTTGTTCTTCGGTACATTTCTCTACAGCTTTTCTTGAAACATTTAGTGCAAACAGCTCCACACAGCAGATTAACTCATACATGTATCCTTAGTTTCACTTTTAAAGTAAATGTTTCTGTCAGTGATTCATTCAGTTTGAAATGATGTTGTAAATATCACAGTGAACTCTGGGAGGATTTCCTGATGCACAGAAGTCTCTAAAGACAGTGACTCTAAATAAACAAGGTGGTAGCTCCTCTGTTTGGCTCTGTATCATATTCAACAGTTTAACGTTACACATCACTGTCTGTGGGGGACTGATTGCAAGCAGTTGGACAGGATTCATATCTATGCTTTTACCCTTTGTGCTGTAATTTGTTGACACAGTGTTGTCACTGTGATGCAGAAAATAAAAGACAAGATAGAGGATAAAATACTGAAAGCATGGAGAAAACAACACTGGAGGTTCATGAGATGCAGAACTGGTCATTGATTGATTTCACACATTCCCGTTCATTAGTAAAAGTCAAGATTCAAGTGAGAGCAATTAATCAATTCAGGACACGTGAAATGTCCATTAGAGATGAATAGAAAATATTCCTGACAGATCATGACAGCTGGTTCAACCACTTTGCAATTGAACTAATGCCAGAGAATCAATACAATAGAGACAATAGGATTTACCGTATTTTCCGGACTATAAGCCGCTACTTTTTTCCGACACTTTGAACTTAAAAACCGGTGTTTCTCATGTATCAGCGGCACGAAGCTTGTTAGCTTTTTACAAGCTAGCAAGCGCCATGCTGCCGATACATGTAGCGTCGTCACATCAGACCCGGTCAGAGTGGACCACATGAAACTGTTTGAATTAATTCAATAGCGGCTTATAGACAGGTGCGCCTAATAGTCCAGAAAATACGGTAATTATTTGCATGAATGTGTTGGAGCTTCTGCAATTTCTTGAAAAATTACTAATCTAATGTGATCAATTACAAATGATTTGGAGAGTTTAAATTCTGAGGTGAGAAAAGAGAAACGCTGAGTCTATTTCATTCTTCCCTCCCACACAGGATGTGAGGTACACAGGTCCAACACACACCTCATGTACATGTCAGTCAATGAAGCAGATAGGGTAACCCAGTACACTAATGCATAATGATATGTCGGACTGTAAGAAGATTGGCCACGCTCTGATACACACCGTAATGTGTTCTTATAGACACACATGTATGTATGCGCACACACACACACACACCATTTGCTCTCACTTCCAGCAGCACACGCAGCAAGGTGCATGCAAATCAAATGTATGAATATTATAAATGTATTAATATGAGATGTAAAACACGATATTATTCAAGACTTGCACATTAAAAAATAAAAGTCTTTTGTTGTCTACATCCTAAATATTGCAACATAACAATACTTAACCCACAACACACTTCTTGATGGCGCATGTGAGAACTCAAAAATTAAATATAAATGTTCAATTATCACAGAAATAAACAATGAAAAGAGCCAAAATTACAATGTATGATTTGATAAAGAAGCAGTAAGAGAAGCACCAATTAATCTGTGTTGAAAATATGCTACAAACCCTTGTTGCTTGGAGCTTTGGAGTCACTGTTTTGGGTTTTTTTAGCCACAATTAAAACAATAAAATGAATCATTTGGATAACTCCCACCCAGACAGTATTTGCAGCTGTAACATCCACCCACTACACGGCTCATATAGGGTATAAATCCAGCATAACTAATCGCATTCAGCAGCACATAGATTCATTACACAGCTCTCCCACAGGCGCACTGATGTGTGGGGTTCACCATCTGTATCTAAAGCGTTGTGATTGTGTACAACGCTCGAAGCCAAAGGTCACTTAACACCACATGTGGAATATATGAATTTATTTTATTGATGTAAAGCAATGTACATAAGAAACCTACTGATAATGATGCAAGGAGGCGACGGATTTCACAGTCAGATGTTTGCTTATTTAAAATGCTCAGTCGAATACAAGAAATTAAATCGATTGGAGCGTGTGGTGTGTACTGAATTGTTTTAATAAAAGGTGCTTTTTTAGAAATATATCATCTGTACAAACATATTCGGACAGAACCAAAAAGACAGTTTCAGTTCAGACAAACTCGAAAATACTTGACATTGTAATTATTATTCCTTTAAACCTTATTTTCTCTCTTTACCAGTCCTCTCGCAAACCTGCCACAATTAATAAAAGAGACATTTACAGCTAAGCGACATTTGAAATTGCCTCTTCATTTATTGGACAATTTTTGAATTTAGTCGACCCTCAAAGCTTCAACTCATCAGATCTATGAATTTATTTATTTATCATCTCTCTGCGCCAACAACACTGGTAGATTAAATGTAGTGGTAAATCTTTCACCAAGCACACTGTAAACATTTGCCAGACCCCTGTGTGTACTGATGTGTTTTTCAGGGTGGCTAATTAAATACCTGTCTTATGAGTCCTGATTATGGTAATCGACTGCCAAGCAGGCGAGTCTCTGCAGATCAGACGGAGGATGTCCTTGTGATTAGAGGAGCAGCAGAGCTGGAGAGGACCAGGGAGCAGATCATTAGTAGATCTAAATGTGGTAGCACCACTTAGGGGGTGGTGGGGGGGGCTTATGATCTCTCCTGAGAGAGGAAGAGGAGGGGGGAGATTTAAGATGTGTTTGTGTGAAAGGCCTGTTTCCACTCAATTTTGCTCCACGGTCCATGGCAGAGAGTGAGGAAAGGGTGGATTAAACATCAAGAAGATAAGAGATGATAGATATCTTTACTTGAGCACCTGAGTCTTTCCTTCCCAGCTGAGCTACTTTGATGTAGCTGTGGGATCAGAGTCTGGGATGAACAGGCTGGTTTTCACTTGAGTTTTTATCCATAATTGTTCCGAATTTCAACCTTTTAATTCAAGAGGATCGCTGCTAAACGTGTTGGAGTTATTACATCGGCAGATTGACCTCACAGGTGACCCCTGCTTTATAAGATTCAACCATCTGAAGCACACAGCCTCTCTGCCATGTGTATGTATGATGGACTCCATGGAGATGACCTTCCCACGGTACAGAAGCGAAGCCAGAAATACGTGTGTGAAGTCGTGACCCCAGGGCGGGCGAAACTTTCTGAATGTCAACTAGTTTGTTCTGATTTGATTGAATAAGTTATTTTGAATTATGCACCATAATAACACAATATACAGTTTACCAAGCTGCAGCAAACTAAACAGGCGTCTTCTGTGTTTACATGAAAGCCGCCTCAGGTTATTTGCTCAGATATAGTTGCAGAGATTTCACCCTCAACAGCCAATAGGAGTACTGAAATTGAACATATTGCTCCTTTTATCCATGTCATAAAGCTTAGAGATCTTAACTGAAGGGCATATTTTAATTGCTCTGACTTTGTGGATCAACTTCAAGTGAATCAACTGCTTTTTTTGATATATCATAGCATTTTTCTAGTTATATTTTGCCTTACAATTTATATTCCAATTCTCTATTTATATATTCCTGTATGGTGATATTTTTCTGTTTATTCACATATCCCTGTGTTTAGTTATATATATTTAATCTCTGAAGAAGAAGTTTTTATCCGTGTCATGTCTGCCATATGTAATTATCACAGTGGGATGAAGAGAAACAGTATTTCACGCTGCTGTATGTTGTTAATATATTGTTAAAGTGACAATAAAGCTAAATACACTTGACTTGAAAATTAACCTTATCAGAAAATAGCTCGAATATTCAGGCAGATTATTGTGAGAGAGAGAGAGAGAGACTGTAAATGTGAGGAAACTATTTCAAGTTCCAGGATGGATATGTGATGAGATTAGTGTTGCTGCCATGGCAACCCTAACTGACCTTAATATGTATGGAATAACACAACGGTATTACCTGCATGCTGACACGTACGCCCGGGTGTGTGCGTGTATCTTACGTATAATAATACCCAGCAACAGTCTGTTGGTGTGTTTCACACAAACAGGCTGAAATGTGGACCCAGCAGCACCGCTGTGCACGCACACAGGAGCGCATGCTTTGTGTGCGCTGAGAGACTGCTGTGCTCTATTTGACATCATATTGAATTTGGTGAGGTTGAAGACGGGGTGTTTGCTGAGCCTAATTTACCTGGGCTAGACCTCACGGAGGGCCTGGGAGGGGCTGATAATTAAAATGGCTTGCTGCTGCTGGGATGGAATATTCATGGGAGATTACTTCCCCCCTCAAATGTCCCTGCTCTTCACTCAGACGTGTATGTGTGTGTTGTTGAAGACATTTGTGTTGTGTGTGTGTCCACGACCGCATCTGTGACCTTTCTCGCTCTCCGTAATGTAAAGTCGTCAACATGCTGCTGAAGATATTTAGGTCAGCGCGAGACAGCACACACACAAGATGAGATGAAAGACAGAGGGAGGGAGACGGACAGAGAGAGAAATAATGAAATTGACGGGCCTCATGAGGTGATGACAGCAGGCTGTCCTCACTAGTTGATGGATGACAAATGCTCAGTGCCCATGTCCATCAGTGTCCCCGCTGCATGTCTCTGTCAATACAGAACAAGTTAAACAGAAAATCTGGCCTTTTGGCTCTAATTAACTTTGTTACTGACATTTCCACTGACAGATAATGTTTTTGTGACACGCAGATCAGTGATGATAAGTTTTAAAATGTCATAAACTCAACAGAAGTTGGGGGAAAAAAAGAGGTTGGGGACATTTTAATGAAAGTTTTTGGAACATCTGTCCTCACTTTGACATCACAAATGACAGATATGAACATTTTAAGACACCTCGTAGTGACTCTTAAACTTAACAAACTGCCTATGGTAGTTATTGTCTTTATGACAAGTCCTTATCTGCCTGTGGAGGACTGTGTCCACTGTGAACAGAATCACAGCCTTGACCTTTTATCCAGATGCCGATCGGACGACTGGCACTCTCATTCAGCCCCCCCCTCCTCCTCCTTTCACCGCTCCTTCTCGCCTCATTAGGGTGAATTTGAATCTGAGGCCATTAAGGAGCGTGAGGCGAGAGTCTGAAATGAGATGAAAACAGTAGGAAGGCAATAAAAGAGCCTTGTTAGAAGAATTTTATTACAGTTTACTCCACTCGTAGTCTGGAGAACAGCCTGCTTCACACCAGGACTCAGATCTATATCCGTCATAATGGAGCCTGGTTTTTAAATTCTTCTCATGTTTAATGCAGACAATTTGAGGAGACACTCTGGGACAGTTTCTCTTAAATCAACAACGATGAAATTTCCCTCCCCTGCTGGGATCTAAATACACTCGTGCCACCGTCATCATCAAACAGCACATGACCTCACTGTGGCGTTTTTACACGAGGACACATCCGCGGAGCATCTTTCATACACCTGAAATAGGCCTCTGCCCCCGCCATTAATCACAATTCTGTGGCTTTGTGTGTAGGAGAGAGATAGAACAGCAGATGAAGACACAGAGCAGATTGAGCTATTTGTTATCACAGCTTATCCCAACACCGGGATGCCTGCTATTATCCTGCCAACGCTGGGAATGGCAGGTGGAAAATGGGATTCCTCCCTCTGTTCTGTTATTTTATTGGATTTTTTTCTCCTTTTATTCTTTCCGCTGCATTTTCTGACAGATTGAGAATAATTTTGCACATTCATGGAGGTCATGGAGGCGAGGGCAAAAATAAAAAAGAGGTGGGGGAAGAAGGTGGCTGAGGGCAAGGTGGGATAGGAGCAGGGGGAGGAGGTGAGAGTGGCTGACATGCTGATAGTGAGAGATAAACATTTTTCTGCAGTTGTTATCCTACGTGAGGCTGTGACCTCTCTGGCTTGTTGATTGTAATGTTTGGCCAAAGCGTTATCTCTCCGCCGCAGAGAGCAGCCGATACAGTTTTGCAATATTAGCCTCGTGTTAGCCGAGGCGCCGGGACGCTGCAGCTTTGTTCTCCGTGGCGTGTATTTTTCCAAGCGTGTAGGTGAGTGTAGCAGGTGTGGCTCTGCATGCTGTACGACTCATTTATCTTTTCTGTAGCATCCTTAAAGGCCTGTGTGTGTGTGTGTGTGAGAGAGAAAACAGAGAGCTCCTCAGCATGAATGACTGAGAGGAAAATATAAAGTGTATATTTAGCCTGGACCAGTATGCGTGCCTTTACCTCCTGAGGTCAGCTCGCTGGGGGGGTTTGCAAGGATTAAAGATTGCGTTGAAGTAGAGTCATTATTTTTTCATCCGCTTCCACCCACCTCCACCACACCACTCACCCACCCCACCCCACTCTGCTGCCTTCCTGTGGGTGAGCGCAGCGCAATTAGATCCCTGCAAATGAACACACACCTTATCTAAAGCAAAGACGAAACACATCCGTCGCTAAACGTAAGTGCTGCTGCATGCGACGCTGCTGCAGGAGTTGTCGATGCAAAACAAAAATGCACCGAGCGGCGGAGGATTAAGTTGCGATAAAGCGTTGTTGAAGCTGTTTAACATTAACGTGCGTGATGCAAAGCTGAATGCGAGGTGGGGTGGGGAGAAGGTGGCACGAATTCCTGTGGATTTGTGTCAGTGGGTGATCTCGTGTGAGAGTGGACGGTAAGCACGCAGGATGATTGTGTGTGCCACAAAATGAGGGCATGCGTGCATTATTGCATGTGTGTGTGTGTGTGTCTATACCCTCTGGTCAGGTACTAGCACTTGAGATTGGGTCAGCTCACCCCTGCTGAACAGATGGGGGTCAATTGGATGCACCCATGCAGAGCCAGCCTAACCTTGAACACTGGCA
>OOFC01014440.1:0-11593 GCA_900323345.1 Pseudochromis fuscus
TTTACCCCCTTACTCTTACTCCTGTCCCTTTCATTCATTCTCCTCCTCCTCCTCCTCCCCCCACCTCCCCTGCCTCCCACTCCCATCAGCTTAATGGTTACTGTCAGTATCCATGTCCATTTGTTTTTTTGAGGCCGTTTGTTGCCCACGTTAGTATTTCACAAGTGGATACGTTTTTAAAATCCTACCGCACTGAGGCTCAGAGTAGATTAACAGCGGGCAGCTCGGTGTATATATAAATATAAATATATATATCCGGCATTCATTTGTCTGTTAATGCCTTAATTTTCCATTGAGTTTGAGTTTCAGCAGTGGCTCTGATATCATCACTGGAGGCCCGAGAATGTAATCTGTCCTCGCGTTTTAGGTCTTTGTTATGAGCGGCGAATTAAAGGCTTAAAACAACAATTTGTACGATCAGCAAAAGCATCCAAAGCCATAAACGATCTCGAAACTAGTGACTCAGAGATCAGGTGCAGCACTTGTGAGATTATCCTCTTTTTTGAAGTGTTTGATGTCAAAGCTAGAGAAAAAAAAAAAATGAAGAAAAAGTTGCGACCTCGGAAACGTGTTTTCATGTCAAGTCGTCCCGAGGCTGCAACAGAAATCTGTCCTGGATGTTGTACGGGACGCACTCGAACCTAGTCCTCGGTTCAGAAGCACATTCAATTGTTTTTCCTCGTTAGCTTGTTTTTCTACGTTCAGGTCCTGAATTGGCGCCCAATACGTACTGTCATTTTAAGCCGATTGGATATGAATTATGAATAAGAACAAAAAAAAAAAATCAGTGTTTATACCAACCTGAAGCTCAGAGAGCTGTCTGCAGTAGGATCAGATACTGTCTTGTAGTTCACAGCACTGAGGGCTTGAATGAGGTTCCTCTACCATCATCCCCACCAGGAGGCACATGGCATAAGGCTATGAATTTCTCCTCTTTCATCCATTCTACAGTTTCTTCTGTTGTAATGTTTCTGATGGGTTTTGTTTATTTCTTTTTTTTCTATCGACCTTCAGTTGTACTGGCAATGTAAATGTAAGCCAAGTTGTGATTCCTACAGCAGACCAAGTGGAGAAGCTTTTGTCAGTATAATGTGGAAAAAAGAACGCTGAACTCTTGAATCTTTTTTGCATGTTGTGGAAAAAGTGCGAAGCGATGATGATGATGATGATGATGATGCTGGTAATGGCAATATTGTGGTCTTACAAAAAAAAAAGTATTAACAACGATGATGTTGATAATGTTTTGGTTTCCCAGCTTCTAATAAAGGCAACCTACTTTTTATACAGATTAACTACTTGTTTTGTGACGTTGAGCTCTGTGTGAGTGGTGACAGGACATAAGTGGGGGTGGGGGATGTGCCATAAGTTTACCACTCGGGGGCGCTGTGGGCAATCGTGTTGTATGTCAAACTTTATGTCTGCTTCACCTGAATACTGCTGTTTGTCAGTATACATCATATATAATGATGTTTTTACATATTGCATAAAACACATTATAGTGAATGTAGTTTAGTTTTTTACATGTGTTGCCTACAATCATTCACAACAACAAAAGGACACACTTCATTGTTCAAAACCAAGAAATACGTGGAGGCAGGGCCCAATAAAAACAGCACATAATGAATCACATGATTTAGAGGCGATACCAGATGGTACACAAAAATGAACAAAGTAAGTGGAGCTCAAAAATGAAGCCGAAGTTTTAAAAAAGTGTAATACTCTCGACGGCCACCAGAGGCTGACTCCAAAAAACTGGCTCCAACCGACTTCCATTCAGAAATGTTCATTTTCAATCATGAAATACTCAGTCGATACATTTTTTTTCTACGAGTCATTCTGATGCCATTAGCTAAAATTAATCAGTGATGGTTGTTTGGAGCCAGAAGTGACCAAATTTGGATATGGAGGCAGGAGTGAGGAGGTGGGTCTGACACTCGAACCCGATCACACTCCCCAATCTGTATGAGACCCGACTTCAGTACCAGTATCCCTGGAGACCAGACCTGTCGATCCAGCTAACCACACCCCTAAACTTCCAATATATATGGAAATGGATGAAGCACAACTACCTGAAGGACTCTATGAACATCAGGATCTGTGCTACAATGAGTAGGTGGATGGGTTCACTTCCAGACTTCACCAAAAGTGTGATGGGAGAACCTTTGCTTTCCATCCTGTGCTCCACATAATCCAGAATCTCCTCACCTGTTGCAGGAGTGTGTGTCCTTACATCATTCCCTCACACACACTGATATACTCTGCTGAGCTTTGGAGTAAAGATGTGATTAGCGGCTGCCAGCATTTCTAACAATTTTTGCTCCTTGAGTAGAGCTCAAAGGACTTTTATGAGGCAAGTGAAGCAACTTAGTGGTTTATTGCTCAATACTTGAAACTGTCTGAGAATAAATGTTTAACAGAAATGGGAGGTTCTTGTTTAAAGAGTGACTGGATTAAACATGGAGGGTGTCAGCTGAATGATTAGCGCTGTGTTTGATGGTTTATTACTAGTAGCTTTACAGCGGCGATCTGCCATGAGATTAAACTGTCAGATTAAACCTCAGACAGGTAAAGTAAATAACATTTTCTCATTATAATGGCATCTATCAACAGTCAGTCAGTGAAGCTGATGTGTTGGAAGCAGGAAAAATGGACAGAGCCTCTCCAGGACGGTAGCTCTTGTGGTGTGTTCCCATACATGAAGATGTTTGTTTTTGTTTACTCTGAAAAATGAGGCCAATGCAGAAGTGGAAAAAATGCAAAACTTCTAATGGCCACTAGATGCTGGCTGCAAAAAACTTAATGGACTTTAATTCAGAAATCATTATTTTTAATCATGAAATAGTCATTACAGTATTTCTATTATACATACAATAGTCATACATTTTTTCCATGACTCAATTCTTCTTATCAGGGGTGTGGTTAGCTTGATTGAGACATCGAGTCCCATAGACATTGGGTCAGACCCGCCTACTCATGTCTTCAAATACAAATATGGTCAATCCTGGGTCCAAACAACCAACATGGCGACATTCAAATGCTGATCTCTACAAACCAATTGGTGACATCACACTTGCTTTGTCCATTTCTATACACAGTCTAGTTGTTCCCAGTCTGTAGGGATTAACACCTACCAAATACTGACTCCTGTTCACCGCTAAAAGCTCCTACACATAGCAGCAAGCTAAATGTTATTGCACATATCCAGCCCTTCATGGCAACGCTGTGCTCTGAAGGACGTGTCCTCTGTCAGCAGGATAATGCTCATTTTTGAGAAATGACTTGAGGAACTTGAAGATCTCAGTCCTGCGATAAGTTGGTGACCTGTCCAGGGTGTACCCTGCCTCTCGGCCAATGCTAGCTGGGATCGGCTCCAGCAGACCCCAATTTGAAGAAGCGTGTTCAGAAGATGAATGAATGAATAAATGAAGGATTTGGATCTCAATCTGGTGAAGCATTTGAAACAAGATCTATCCATGGAGGCCCCACCTTGCAACTTCCAGGACTTAAAGGGTCTGCTGCCAACGTCCTGATCCCTCATACCACAGCAGGAAAGGGGATGACCAACTTCTGGACAAAAAAAAAAATCAGAACAGCAGTGAACCTCCAGGTGACTTCACAGGGAAAATGCAAAATTAGCCCGAATTGGCCTGAAGATTCAGACTCCAGGAACTTGTTGGTTTCAGCTGGGAAATAGTACCACACTTTTACATTTACTGAACCATTTATTGGTGAAAAAGGCACCTACAGATGTGATAGTTCAGAGGGCATCAAACTTAACTCCCACGGGCCCTTAGATTCATGACTGCATAAACCTGCAGAAGTTGGAAATTGTACTCAGTTTTTGCTGGGAATCATCTTTGTGCATCTTGGAAGTCGTCAAACAGCTACCATCTGTGAACCCTCTGTAACTGTGTGGCCTTTGCCCAGCGGCACACATTACCGCAGGCTGCCCGGAGGTTTTCCCTTCAGCGTGTCAAAGAGCGTGTCGGTCACCTCTGGCCCAAAGCTGTTGCAGAAGCTCAGCGTGGGTGATGGAGCAGTGGCACAGCTGAGAGTAGGGAGCTGTAAATCTGCTCGGGGATTTGAGCGGCCACAATAAAACGTGTTAATGTGTAGGGCCATCGACACGGATACACCTCCAACCAGCAGCAACAGGGAATCAGATACACTCGCTAATACCTGACGTATTATCAATGTCTTTCACCTCTACCACTACATGCACGATTTAGGATTTCTTAAACTGTCTCCCCTTCCACCAACATCTCAAATTGAAATCATTTTTAAGTTAACCCTTTAACACCTGAGCCTGCAAATTTCCACCTGGGCTTTTTATGCTTATTTTGATTTCAAATTCAAATTTAACCTGCAAAATCCAACATTCATGTGCAGTTGCAGTGTTTTTATTCTCTCAAACTCTAAAATCAAATTCTGTTTTGTGTTTTTCTGCTACTCTTGCCTTGTCGCCACTGTTATTACACTCTTACCACACTTAGTCAATCATCTAATTTGTCGGTTTCTGGGAGAGATGCTAGTAAAATTACTGCAATTACACCATATTCACTGTAAAGTGCAACATTTTCTGATTGCGCAAACCATGACGTAATTACGGTAATCCAAAGTCGCATGTGCAGACCTGTCGCTGACAACACGCTCGGAATCAAAGGGTTAATTAGCATCTTTAAATACGCTGGCAACCAATACAGCTAGTTGTTAATGTTTGCTAATCCTGTACAATTATAGATAATCTCAGCACATTTTTAAAATCAAAAGTTCCAGCGTCATCTTCGAGGAATTTTTCAGAAAACCTCCAGATAGCATTAATAAACGCATTTTCAGTTTGAGGCACATCTTCACGCTTCGGACATGAATTCATAGCAGGAATACATGCCACGTTTCTTTCTCGTTATTCCTCAAACCACACAAACACTTTCCATGCAAATGGAGGTAAGTCGATTTTAACAGTAGTTTGCCCAGGCTAGTCAAACTTAATGCAATTCAAAACTAATATAGTCTTCTTACTGCAAAGGTGTAAAGCTGCTCCTATTCTCCTCCACCATCAGCAAATGTTTTCCAAACTTCTTTGAATCCACACCAAATGCAATCAACCAATCAAAAGATCATGGTGCATTCAGGTGCAGTCGGATAACGATGTTGCGTTCAGGAGCCTCGGAAATCGGAACTTCATTAATGTAGGGGCACATGGGGGGGGGCAATCAGATCACAGGGGGGGCCAGTGTCACCCCATGCCCCCACGGTAGATCCGCCAATGGGTTTTCTTTCCAACAGTCTGCCAAGTAGCTACCAGTTGCCAAGTGCTTGCTAATTGGAGGGGAGGGGGGTTGGCTGGGTTCTCCTCTCTGAATTTTTCATAATGCCATAACCCTTGTATACCACCTTGATGTGATGTGATTTGGTGCTAAACAAATAAAACTGAACTGAATTTAATCTGATTTATCAGGGTGAAACAAAACAAAGTGATCCCTCCTGCCAACACAAACACATGGGAACGGATAACACACTGACAAAAAAAAATCACAGTTCATTTCACAATTTATTTCATTAAGAAATAACAGAGGAAGAAAACAACTACAGCGCATAGGTTGTTTAACATAAAACACCATGCAATAAAATCAGCTTAAAAAATATGTCATTAAAGAAACAGGAGGATCCTAATCAGGTATTTAAATGCAGTGCTTCCTCTGCTTATCTGTGCTGTTGGCAGTATGCCTCGGATCCATCGTGGAGGTTTCCAACAACAGAGTGAGGGCTTACACGGCTTTTCTTCGCACTCCACGGGGTCGTGTACAGCCCCAGACGCTGACCGTGTCTCCATCCTGAACATCAGCAGACAGAAAACGTTTGATGGGCTGATGCAGGGATGTTATCGGAGGACACGCGTCAAAGATGTGCTTTCATTTTTGTTAGTAAAACAAGCGACACACAGAGTATACGGCACCCTCACATAGCAGATAAGTTTGTCTTTTATATTCTTGTGTAAGGAGGGATAGGGAGCGATACCCTGCCGTGTACTGTTGCTAAGGAACCACACTGGAGTCTTGACACTCCTTGTGTGCTGCATTATGCTGCAGTCTCCTCATCCATATGCTCTGCCTGGCTGCTATCGAGGATACAGCCAGCATGGATCTCATTTCTAAATACCCAGCCATTAGAAATCACCTTTAAAATCCTCCTGCCTTCCCTGTGTAGTTGTATGGATTTATCCTGGTTGTACTGAGGATGTAGGTCAGTGGCTGGAGTATCATTTTGAGCGGATCTATCCACACCCCGTCCTGCTATTGTTCCACCTCTGGCACCAGATTAGGTCAACATCCCAGGACAATATTGACTTTTAGATATTTACACTACATCTGTCAGGATTTATTATCCAGTGTGAGTCTATGGGTGTCTGACCAAGGACACTGATATATCACAGTAGTGTCAGCCCCCCTCTGTTGAAAAGTTGAAGGAGATGGATACTAGTGAAGTTCTTGGTGAAGTTGTCAATAATTTGTACAAGCAGCTGGTGCATGTGTTCCCTGGAGCTGCCAGACTGTAAATGCTGCACCATATGGCCTGAAGTCGATTTGGTGGACATGACATATAATTTGTCCTGGTTTGTTTGGAGTTGAAATTATAATATAGAACAGATGCTATGCTCAGTTGTGGTTTCTCTGGTTTTTTTGTATTTGAATGACAAGCGAACACCGAAAATCTGAAAACTCCATCTTCAGCTGATCGATGTTTTTACATCAGCAGTGCATCATTTAACTGTGAACAGGATCATTTCAAATATTCTAATAACACACCACAAAAATGTTTTACACAAGTTATATGCACTATTTATTTTCAAACATTCCCAACATTATTAGTTTATGACCTGATCTATCTTTCAGTTTTGACCCTGGGTTTTCTGTTCCTTTAAAGTACTCAAATAAAAAATGTCAAATAAGACAAATGGACCACGTGAGTGCTGTTGCTAATGTTGCCCAGTTCATTTTTTGTCAATCCTGTCAATGTTTTTTGGCTCTATTTGTATTTATTGCAGTGTTCATGAGCTTTTTAGGAAAAAATCTCAATGTATAATGTAACTTTTAAATATATGTGGCACAGTAAACAAGTGCAATATTTCCATGTAAAATATAGTGTTACAGAACCTCAAATCTGTCTTTCTAAATGTAGTGAAAACAGTAAGATAATCTCCACAATAAGTTCTCTATAAAGCACTGATATACATATTATAGTATAATATGATCTCATGTTTAAAGTAATGTAACTTGAAGAAAGAGAGTTTAACTTTTTTCAAGCACTCAAGTCGACTAAATGAGTTTAGTGCTAAGAAGTTTCAATATTTTGATAAAATAATTTCATATAACACAGGCCTGGTATGACTAGTCTGTGGGATATATCACTGTACACCTGCCATAGTGTGCAGACATGTCGTATAATGTACGTTTTAATAACACATTGTCAGAGTCTTCACGCCTCTCCCAACACTTCTTCTGTGTATTTTCAGATGGTGACTGAGAGATTTTTAATGTTGGTTTTCATTTTTGTGTGGATCTGTTTGTGACCTGCATTAATAAGAAAAAGCTGGGTGTAGCTTACATTTAAAAGTACAAATTTTAATTGTTTTATTTGTTTTTCCTGGTTTTCACCTCTTTGTTGAAGTTATCTGTGTGACTGTCTGTGGCTCTGCTGAACCACCAGAGGGCCCCTGTGCACCTCAGACCAGCAGCACAGCCCCACCACGTGCAAACTGATGAAGGGGTTTTTATAAAGCTCTTTTTGTACTTCATAAATTCATCCTGCTGACAGTGTAAATATTAGAAGCTTGCCAAAAGAACAAGACTCGTGAGGATATTGATTTTTTATGGAGGTTCTGCCAATGTCCTCAATTAAATGTGGTAATGCTTTATCACTGCTCTAAACAGAAATGGGCTAAATTAATTGACATTAAGTAAGACTTTGTCTTTGACTCTCTAATTTTAGCACCCATTGGGAGAGATAAATAATATGCAACCAAACCAAAAGACTCATAAGTTGTTTATTGTGGGAAGTAAAAACTCATATTCTCCTCAAGGTGACCACCAAGTAATATTATTTTTTGTACTAACGAAGACTGAACTGTTGTAATCTATTAGATATTATTCAAAAAGTCACCATTTGAAATTACAGACAATCTGCCTTGTACTAGTTTTTATCCTTATACATTTGCATCAGCAGCTCCATAAACCTCATGTGGGGTCCCAAAACATCTGCTGTTTATGTCAATTTTTACTATTTTCAGATAATATAAATCTAGAAATCTACCAGAACTGTAGAATAGAAAAAAACTGTTAGTTAGTAAATCAAACCAAAAAAATCTATATTTTTTAAATTCGGTTTTTCTGTATTTTTCTGTAGTTTTTCTATTGTCTTTGCACCTTGTACTTTGTTCTCTATGATGCTTATCTTATCTCATCTCATCTCATCTCATCTTATCTTATCTTATCTTATCTTATCTTATCTTATCTTATCTTACCGTATCGTATCGTATCGTATCGTATCGTATCGTATCTGTTCACTTGGACTTAAGGGAGATATAATTTTTCATTTTCTAACATTGTAATACTAACAAGATTAATACATTTTTAAGGAAAGTGCTGAAATAGTAAAACATATTGAGTATTTGATATGAATTGTGAATGAATATTAATTGTTGGGTACAGCCTTATGGTACTTTACTGAAGGTCTTGCAATCATGAATCACACAAGCACTTTTATAAAAGAAACTGTGCAAGACATGTGCTCAATATTTCACTTAAATAAAAGTCATAAAACCAGATTTTGCCATTGGCCCCTTGAAAAGACAAAAACATGTGATGAAGGAGGCAGGATTGGTGATACTCAGCTGTAAATATTTCCAAATAACTTGCAACTAATCGCATTATGTAGACCCAATTGATTTGGAGGAAGCATGGCACCTTTGCGACTTTGTCTGGTTGGTAATCCAGCCTTGAAAGCACTGTTCTGTTGTCAGCCATCTCTCTTTAATAATCCCCTAATATAAACATCAATGACATGTAAACAATACAATATTAGAGTTGCTGTGTTCAAGAAGCTTGGATGATATGGTTACACTGCTTGTAACTTCCAGTTCACGCTCTGAAAACATGCTCCTCATCATGCTCCTCATCATGCTCCTCATCATGCTCCTCATCATGCTTTTACTGTGACATCATCTGACCCAACATTAATTACTGTGTCAGGTCAAAATCAATAAAAAGTTACAAGGGATGTTTCACATGGGAAATGACTTCAGTTGACCAAGGACTAAAAAACGAGCTGTGTTTCCTCCCCTGATACTCTGTGTCCTGTGTGTCCATTAATAAAATATGAAAACAAATAAAAAGTCTCATCGTGTCTAATAAAATGCTAAAAGCCAGAAAAACTGAATAAATGCTTGTAACTGTTACACATTCAGCTTCAGTCTCAATAAATATATATGGAATTCAGAATACATTAAATCACAGTATATTTTTATGGCCCTGAAAATCCTGCTGTCTTTGTCACACTGTCTGGTTTCTTTTCTTAATTTGTGAGTTTCACAATATTATGATACGTTGATGCCAAGTTAATGCTGATGCCTCCTGATAATTTCCAACAACAATTGATAAGTAGAGGCTCCCCTGAAACCCTGCAGATTCACATGTTTCCTTATTTATCTGCTGTGCTTCTCTATCTGCTGCTGAATTTATGGGATGTGTAAACTGAAATTCAGATGATAATTTAAATATCTACACATTTTATGTTTACTCCCTCTTGCAGCCTGACTGGTACCCCACAGATGACCCAAGCCAGGGTCATCTGTGGGGTACCAGTCAGGCCACATGGTTAATTAAAATCATATTTTTGGATTGTTTTATTTCAGGAACTATTTTCCTGTAAATGAAATGACTGAATAACAGTTGTTGTATTCATAACAGAAGAAAACCCAAACATCTGTAGTATCATTACTGACCTGACCTCTTTCCTTTTCTACAGCTGTTTCCACAGGAGCTACATCTCAACATTTTCAGATGATTGTCTGATTCATTTTGCTTTCCAAGATGTTTTTCCCCCAGAAAACTACTTGTGCTTTTATAGGCTTTCTCTCATTAGTCTTACTTTCTTTTTGGAGGCTTATTGGACAACTTCAAATCATCCAGAGTGCTGATCATTTTGTCATTGCCATGCTCAAATGATCTGATCCACGAATAGCATTTAACCCTCCCCATTATCATCCTCGGGTCCACCTTCATCTGCAGAGGTGCTGTCATCAGAGCCCTCCACTATCTAAAAAACACTGCACTGAACTAAACATGAAACAAGCTGCAGCACCATCATGTTACTGTGACAATAAGCTAAACAGATGCACCTCTGCGTTGGCTCTTTTTGTCCTCAGGAGGCTCAGGTCCTTACACATCTGCAGTAAGATGCCGGACACATGTTTTACCAGTTTGTGGTGGGAAGTGTATGCAGAGGAGGCAGGAGCAGACATAAGGATGCAAGATGGCTGCACAAGAAGAGAAAGAAGAGCTTAAGTCTCTTTCACTGGAGGCCATGGTGAAGCGATCCCTCATTCAAACTGTGATTAGGATATACTACAGCTTTGCTAATGGCTGATAGACTATACTCTGATTCACACTGATGATCCATTGCAGACATCTAAAGAACATATTCTACAAAACACAATAATAACTTTTCCTTTTCCAGGCAAAACAATCTGAAGCACCTTCTCATGTTGCAGCTTAGATGGACGATCTGTGCTACTTGTTAGTAGATACAATAAGTTAAACTGTTAAAAGAAGATTAGGAGTTATTGCTGGAATTCCAAGCAACAAAAACAAGTAAAGATTTTCTCATGTCTTTGCTTTTTTAAAACTTGACATATCAGTAGTTTAATAGTAACGTTTGAAAAACAAAACCAGAATGTAAACTGTCAGAGTAAAACTGACTATGCAGAATATGTTTCAGAGTTTATTTACTTGATGAATGTGGGGTGGGGAAGAACATGAATAACACATTACAGACTCTCATGAATGCATCATGCATTATTCACAGTTCCTCTCTTGTAAACGTGAATCCTGATTTTGATTTTTGAAACATCACTGACTAAATCCTGAGAGGCTTGCTGACGGTCTCAGTCAAGAACAAGATAAACAGGACGTTCTCAAGCTGCTTTTTTACAAATCCACATTTGGATGAGTAACAGAGGAAGCTTTCAGCCTCGAAATGGGAATCAGCCAGTTTGATGATTTCACGGTATAAATGTTTGAAATTAAAAATATATACATATATCAGTCACCAAGGAACATTTATTAGCAAAAATACCTGTAGGCTGATCTGATGGAAAAGCTTATTATTGCTTACAAACAGCTACTTATTACATTTATAGGTGTTTACATTATTTTGTCCACCCCCTCTCTCAGTATATACAGCATCAATAGGCCACATTGTATCGTGTTAAGTCGTGGTATAGCGATCCCCTCCATCAACACATGGCAGGCAGAATTTATCGAGCGGCAGCCAATCAGCGCACTCCGTTTAGGGCGAGCCTCCGCGGCGCTCGTCC
>OOFC01014442.1:0-11044 GCA_900323345.1 Pseudochromis fuscus
AGCCTGAGCTTCGCTGAGCTGGACGATACCTCTGCCTCGGCGCTCTACCCGGATGTGGGTTTAGGAGACATTCTCATGGACGACGGGTGCACCCTGTCTCCGGAGAGGGTGGGCGAGCCGCTGTTTTCTCCACTGTCACCAGGTGCCTCTAAAACCAGCAGTCGCAGGAGCAGCCTTGAAATGGACGAGGACTTGTGATGAGCTGCGAGTGGTCAGAGACTGTCTGTAGGGACGAGAATGTCAGGAAGTGCAGTATCCTTAAATAACAGGCGTCTCTTTCTAGGACTGTAGAACTGAACTTAAAAAGTTAAAGTAGCTATCTGTAAGAACAAATTAATATAAACGTTCTTGTTGAATTGTTTTTGCCATACAGACCTAATTATTATAGTTCCTGTTTGGAGCTGGTCATGTGATTTTATCTGGGTTTATAAATGCAATCTTAATAAAGTGGAATATTGTACAATAGGGGCATGGACCTAGCATTAAGAAATAATAAATTTTTAAATAGTTTTTAAGATTTCTTCAGAGATTTAAGAGGGATATGTTTGCTTGAATTTATTATATGCATTTATTTTTAGGGAAGAAAGCTGTGAGCTCTCAACATTGGCATAACAAGCATATTTAGAGATGCCAACATACAGTATATGTTGTTTTTTTCTTCTTCAACTGACTGGAATCAGGGTTTGTCAATAGCATGCTCCTCCTTGTTGGGTTGTTTCACCAGCAGCTACAGAAGGGATCTTTGTAAAGTGAATTGGCACATTGTGAAATATTTACTGCATATTGTATATAAGAGTATTTTATTTTGAGCAGTTTTATTGCACCTTATTTTATGGCAGTCTATGCATTTTATGAAAGCTTTTTTTGTCTGTTTTTACTACACACAGTGGACAGCTATATGCCCAGGTTGCATGTATTTGTAATAAACCTTAAAAGCAGTGGAAAATCGCTCGCTGCTGCAGCTAGTTAGCCAAAGCAGGATTTCTTCCAGAGTAGCTACAAATTTCAAATCAGCGTTTTTATTTTTTAAACCTATTCACTCAGAAATGCAAGACCTTATGAAATGCAGAAAAATTTTATCCTTTTACAATAGTACTGTAGTTTTTTTTTTATATACCTGATAGTTTGATAAGTACTTTCACCTGACTAATATCTGTGATTGTTTGTCTCCATTAACTCTTGGTGATCACTGAGTGATTTGACCAGTTAGCATGTTCTAAGATTGTGTTTTTGTTTTGTTTGGATGATCAAAAGTGATATATATCTAATAATGCATTATTGCCATAGACTGTGTGTAGAAATGGACGAAGCAACAGGGGCTTAAAAATGTGGAAGTACAACAAATGTGCAATACCACCAATGGCCACTAGATGCTAGAAGAAGTTCACTCTTCTTTTCGGTGATGTGGTCCATCTGAAAATCATTTCATCATTAAGTCGATATTAGTCTTTAAAAAGAGGACGATTTAGGGGCGTGGTTAGTTTGATCAGATCTCATACATATTGAGCAGTGACCTCGGGTTCAAGGGTTAGACCCGCCTCCTCACTCCTCCCTGCATTTCCAAATATGGTCGCTTCTGGCTCCAACATGGCCACGTTCAAATACCAAACTCCTGGCTTCAAAACATCCACACACACCAGGTGATGTGAGCTTCATCCGTTCTATATACAGTCTGTGATTATTGTAATATGAGTACTCAGAGGGCTTTGTCCTCCTTTTAAACCAACCACTAGTCTCACCTCTGTAGTCATAATAATATTATCAATAATAGTTATTATAATGTATAACTGTTTGTTGAGTGGAACCTGCAATGCAATTCTTATTATTCTATTAAATAGACACAAATTTTAGAAAGGCATTTAATTTGTCAGATGCTTAACACGACCTTATGTACAGTTAACGAATGTGTGTTTGAGTCAGAACCTGCGTATGTTTTTTGTTTTTGTTTTTTTAACACCGATGTACTGTGTTTTGTTTTGTTTTTTTTCTCCTCCTGCAAATACTTACAGCAGCCAAAAAAAACATGTATCCAGATGACAGTTCTGAGTAACGGGTTGATGGTTGAGAAATATTTTAAAGTTTCCACTCCTGTTCATTCAGAACTGAACTCAAATAACTAAAAGTTGCTCCACTCCATCGCTCAGTGTTGCTAATTGTGTTGTACCCACGGTCAGCTTTTTCTGCTCTCCACAATACTAACCAGTCTCATACCCTGACATATATTTGAGTGCTAACATTGACTGTTAACCATAAACATATGTGTCCTGTCCCTACAAAGTTGGCTTCCAGAAGATTTTAACAAATAAATGATTCCCATTGGTTTGTGTCTTTTTTTTTTGTGTCCTCATCCATTCAATGGTAAAGCATTTGAGAGATTTCCATGGCGAGGTCCAGGCACTCGGTCGCCTGCAGACACACATCACAGATGGGACAGTCGCATGTGAAGCAGTGGACACCCAGACACCCGCAGAGGTCGCAGTGGTGGGTGAGGTCCAGGACAGGCTGCAGGGCGGTGGGCTCGCAGCCGCACAGGGATGAGCACAGCGACCAGACGCACCCGTTACACCCCCTCAGCGTGGCCAGTAGACAGTCCAGTGGGTGGCAGAAGAGGCAGGCCAAGAGGACTGCAGCACACAGGTCTCACACAGGAAAGAAGAGCATTTAAAAACTGGAGCACAAACCTCTGCCAAGGCATAATCCATGTTGGATATCCACCAGATTAAACTAGATTATGGATGTTATCTTGCAGCTGTAACTGAAGAGCCTTAACTTTAAACTGTTGTCATTTTGTATTGTAGACTGTATATAGAAAAGGACGAAGCAACCAGGTCTCAAAACTAAAGCCTATGAAGTGCAAGAAAGTGCAATACCCCCAATGGCCACTAGATGCCCAGGAAACCAATGGCAAAGCTCTAATGATGTTTCAAAAATCATCAATTTTTTTTTCAACAAGTCTTTCTGATGTCATCAGCTAAAGTCAGCTCTTCTTCTCAGTGAACTGGTGGTCCATCTGAAAACATTTTAAACTTCAAAAAGATGACAGGGGTGGAGTTAGTTTGATTGACAAGTCTGGTTTCCAATGAGAGTAGAGCTAAAGTCGAGCATGGTCACTTCTGGCTCCGAACAACCAGCATGGCGACGTTCAAACACCAAACTACCCGCCACAAACCAACAGGTGGCATCACGATAGCTTCGTCCAATCCATATACAGTCGGCTTGTAGCCACCGCTTCCTTCTTCTTGTTCCTGTCCAGCTCAGAGATGCACTGCAGATGTTGTGCTGCCCCCTACTGGTTCTCAGTTGCTACTGTCCTTGTTAAAACTTGTCCCCCTAGTAACAAAGATTGTATTTGGACCTGATCCCATCCTCTGATCTGGCTCAGAATTTTATATTTTGTTCCCTGGTTAATACACAATGTTTCAAAAATGAATTTATTGACATCTGTTCAGTAGCTTTTCCCATAATGTCATGAACAGACAAATCAGTGCAGATCAAAACACATCCTCCTGCAAGGAGCTAAAGATAAGATCTAAGAGGAATACAAAACAGTTCAGTGTCCTTACCATCTCCATCGGCCTCTGTGTGAACAGTTGTGGTTTTGAGGCTTTCTTGACTCCTGCTGATGGATCTGAACGACTGTTTCATCTCCAGGACTGTGCAGACGTCCTCTGAGGACGACAGCAGGGCAGGGTGAGGTTTAGGCTGGTTCTTCTCCACTGAAGACAGGTCGCGGACAGACGCTGCCCTGCTCGCTCCACTCTTTGGTTTATTTTGCAAGTTGTATTCAACAGAGGCGTCTGCACCAAGCATGAACAACAACAAACCTCTTAATGAAAACTTGCTGTAGAAGAAACAAAAAATCCTCATGTCTAAGTATACCTGTTGTTTTATGTGGGAGAACATTCAAAGAGATGTCAGCTGAAGATAGTTCAGTGTCCTCAGTGGAGATCTGCTCTGACAAAGTGACTTCAGTCAAAGATCCTGAAAGTGAGACACACAGGAAGTTTAGAAGGTTTTCTTAACACCAACAATGTATCATCTGGTCTTTGTGAACATACCTGTTTGACCCACGAGGGAAGAAGTGCTTAGTGGATCACATAGCTGAGGTTCGTCGTCACTTCTATCGTCCATCTTTTCATTTAAATTTGTAGAATTCAGTTTGACATCCATTGTGGCATCCACTTAAATATGTCATCTCCTTTAGTCTATTGAAAAAAAAAAAGTTAATCCACTTGAGTTATGAGGGAGGACAAAAGAAATGAAGATAAAGAACCTGGCACTTTTATACCTGAGAGAAAATTGTCTCATAAAAGAGTTTTCCTAGAAAGAAAACACTACAGGAGTGATATTAATGTTTACATCTTTTCATGTGGAATAATTGACATACCAACACTGTAATAAAAAATGAAAACTCATCATTCTGTGCAGGCATGGCAGAGCCAGAGTCAGATCTGTAGCTGAGGTTTTGTGGCTGTTCGTGATGAGTAGACATCTTCATGCATCGAAATTGCTGAGAAGTTAATCTATTATTAATTTCCATTTTAGATACATTTATATTGCTGATGAAAGGCAGCTCACAAATATCCTGACAGCTTTATGAGAAAGTGGGATCTTGATTTTGCTAGCATTAATAATCCATGCATTCAAGTAATACTTACCTCATGTGGCAAGATGGGTGTGTTTTTATTTCATCTGAAGTATTTTATTCATATTTTTGCTTTGGTTTTCAGTATACACTAATATTTTATAGAGGAGTGATGGTAGTAAATCACACTGTAGCTTGCTAGATTTTTAAAGATTCAAATCAAACTGATTTACACAGATCACACAATTTGTGTTGTTAAAATTACTCAATTTACCCTCAAGGATCAATAAAGGATTCTGATTCAGATCAACTTCAATTCAAATAAATCGATTGTTAATAGCCACAACCATCAAATTAACAACACTGTATATATACAAAATACATTTTGTATATCTCTTCTTTTTTATTCTATGAAATCTGTAGGAAACCTATCGCACTTACTTTTATGGCATATTTTAGGAGCAGGCAATCCAGCATGAAGCCTTCATCACAGACGCATCATTCAGTGAACCCGGCTGTCAGTGGTGGAGGTGTAACTGCATCATACAGCCTCTTTCACAGCCTCTCTCTTCTGCTCAATGTGTGTCTGTGTGTGTGTGTGTGTGTGTGTGTGTGTGTGTGTGTGTGTGTGTACATGAGCACAAGAATGGTTGTAATAAAGGTACTTGTTTAGATCCATGTTTTTATCAAAGTAGGTACTCTACATAAGTTATATCTTCCAAAAACTAATAAACTTAATAAACTGATAAGTCCTCCTTCACCTGCACTCAGAGACAATTGTCTAAGATAAGGTAAGATAAGATAAGATAAGATAGGATGGTACTTTATTGATTCCCCTCCAGGGAAATTGTTTTTCCTCAACAGCAGATAGATAGAGAGTGTGAAAATGAAAAGTAGAAAGTAACAGAAACACTGAACAATAAAAAGTCTCATCTCATCGTCTATACCTGCTTCTCTACACTTGGGTCGCAGGAGCCTATCCCAGCTGTCATCGGGCAGGAGGCAGGGTACATCCTGGACAGGTTGCCAGCCTATCGCAGGGCTAACACAGAGACAGACAACCATTCACGCTCCCACCTACGGTCAATTTTAGTTTGATCAATTCACCTAACAAGCAAGTCTTTGGACTGTGGGAGGAAGCCAGAGTACCCCGAGAAAACCCACCATGCACAGGGAGGACATGCAAACTCCACACAGAAAGGCCCAAGCCGAGATTCAAACCCCACACCTTCTTGCTGTGAGGCACAAGTGCTAACCACTGCACCACCGTGCCACCACAACAATAAAAAAATAAAAAGTCTCAACATATAAATTTTAAATTTATGAATTAGAATTAAAAATGTGCAAAAAACCCAACACAAATAGAGACATATAAATACAGACCTCTGTACACCTTTAACTTACACTTATATAAATATATATAGATAGATACATATTAAGGCAAATAAACCATCCGTGGTCAGTCAGTTGCAGTCAGTCTCCCCCATTAGATAAAAGTAGATTATTACGTAATACATCTATTTCAGATAAATACATATACTACATGTTTCACAAGAAACATTATATATATATTCTATGTTCTGAGCCTAAATAATAACAGTAATGCTGATTGGAATTATATCTCTGTTGTTTGCAATATATCCAGCAGGTGACAGTCGCACATTGTTCATTGTTGGGTCCACCAACGAAGAAGAACATTGACCAATGACATCTCTCCGAGTAGTAACGAGTTCACACGACTGTTGACGAAGTTATGTCCGTGTAAATCTTAGCACGACGCTAGCCGTTGAGCTAAACAGTTTGTGTTTTGTTAAGAATTTGTTGCTATAACTTTGTCTTTAGGGAAACCAAAGACTGCTCGAGCTCTAAAAATGGTAAGCAATATAATTTCTGTCAAACGTAGGATTTAGAAAAGGTTCTTTAGGCCTTGAATTGTATCTAGCCGTTTACTTTCGACAAGAGCGCGTCGAGACCCAACTAAGTTGACGTTATGTCGTTTAATGAAATATACGACCTGTTAGTGCTGAAAAAGATAAATTTACTTATAATCTGTAAAGTTTTGAGTGTAACTGGTGCAGTAAGCTAAGCTAACTGACCAACTTTCATTGCAAATGTCAATTTAGCCTGTTTAGCTAACTGCTGTATGGGCTAACTTTGCACAGAGAGGAGGTTTGTGTGTAAACAAAACATAAAACACACAGTTCACGTTGCACGGAGTTAGTTTTTTCACTGTGGCTGGTCTAGCTGATCAAATGCTTTAAATCTCAAGTAGGCCAGTAAAATAATAGCATAATTAACTATAAATACCAACAACTCCAAGTTTTCCCCTATGCTTTAGCACAAACAAGTACAGGCACATTATGAAAATTATAACATTAAATTAGCTATCCTTTTACAAAACACTTTATGAACCTGAAATTTCTTAAGAAAAAATAAGTGTAATTTCAAGTTATGCGTCTGTGTATGATTTACACGTGCATTACAGCTTATAGATCACAGTCTACAAAGGCACAGAGCTACGGTCTACAAAGGCACAGAGCATTTAGTCACAGGTATCTGTAACTAAGAAATATAGTATTTCATATCATGATTAAAACGACTTGCCAAAATCAAGAAATGATTATAAATGTAAATATATTTCAACATCTGTGACCACTTGAACTGACTCATCACACCATGCAAACTAAATAGCTATGAAGAAAGTTATCCCCCTGTCTACTAAATGTATCAAATTTGTTGATAAAAATACATAAGTTGTGGCAAATTGCAGTTAATATCTTTTATGTAATTTTAACACTTTGCAAATTCATCCCACAGGCCAGATTGAATCCTCTGGTGGGCCAGTTTTGGTGCGCAGGCTGTATGTTTGCCACCTGTTTTAAACACTGGATACAGCACTGCAAATAATCTTTCTAGATGATGTTGACATATACTGAATGAACACGGTGAATATCATAGTGTGACGGTGTGGTAAAATGTCACTTAGTTCTTTTGTTTGAGCTGCAGTTTAACGTTTAGCAAGTGTTTTACCGTGGTCACAATAAAGTGTTTAGTCTAAACCTGGTTGCAGTGTGATGTAAAAATCACCTCAAGAGGTAAAGGTTAAAATTTCCAAAGTTAACCTTTACTGTGTATGCTGTTCTGAAGCTAACACTATAATTACTGTTATTATGGTGTCAGGTTTTTCTCAGTTAACCACTGATGCCAGACATTTCTTGCAAGATGTGGCCCATTCGCTATAACTGACACACAAAACAAATAATCCTACATTATATCAGACTTCTTTAGGAGTGTTATGTGGACTTATCTTATTTCTGTGAACAATTAAAATGTTTAATAATTGTCTACTGTGATCATACTGACAAGGAAGAATGTAACTACATACAAGGAGTGATGAAGACTAATAATTCCACTGCCTCAGTGCATGATGTTAAACCAATGCACACACCTTCTCCCATGGAGCTGTGTGATGTTGTTTCTCTGAGGTCAGACACACAGCTTAGCCGTGGTTAAAACCCCTCCAAGCAAGTTGTCAGTTTAGCTGGTTCTGTTTAAACTGTAGTGAATATAGGCAGCTGGTAGGTGGGAGAAAAGCAGGTCTCATGTCTCAGTCCATGAATGTGTTGATGTTTTCAAAATAAAATGAAAGAGGAAAGAGCTGCAGAAATGGTCATTATAGCAATGGGAAAATGGGCTCCATGTTAATGTATTTAAGATAATATGTTGATTAATCCCTATTGGAAAGAAAAGTGTTTAATTCTTAAAAACAAGCACTGAGCCATCTGAGCTTCTTGGGAAAAATGTCCTGTAGCTCAACAGTCAGTTGCCATTAGTGTTAAATATAACTCCATCAGTTGTAATACGGTTTGTGGTTGTACTCCTCAGGACAGCGAAATGTCTGACTTCGACCCCGCACCAGGACCTGAGACCAGCAGCATGGAGGGGGAGAACGCACCGCTGTACTGTATTTGTCGGAAGCCAGACATCAACTGCTTCATGATGTAAGTTTCCATCACCATTGTGACTGTGTCTTTACACAGCAGTGCACATACATTTGATTTGACTTCTGCTTCTCCCACTCACAGTGGTTGTGACAACTGCAACGAGTGGTTCCACGGCCACTGCATTAACATCACTGAGAAGATGGCCAAAGCGATCCGGGAGTGGTACTGCATGAGATGCAGAGGTGAGGATAAAATCTTCTTTTATCACACTGGTTCTTCCTTTTGTCGCGTACTTTAAGGAGACTTGTTTCAATTTTTTCTCACCAGATGAAAACTCTTCATTAGAAGTAAAGTATAGATCAAAGAAAAACCGTGACAAGGAATCTGACGCTGACAGAGAAAAACAGTACAGCACCCCGAGTACTCCAGACTATAAGAGTGAAAGGCGGCGTGGATCAAAAGTAAGTTGGCCAACAAGCGTGTTTCAGTGCAATTGTGTCCAGTCAATGTCTACCTGTTCTTTAGCTTTAGATGAGCATGAGAGTCTTATGTATTTCCCAGGATGAATTGTCTCTTACTCTTTAATGTTGTTCAGGTGAAGCGTTCAGTCCGCATGTGTGGGGAGTGCGAGCCCTGCCTGAGGACTGAGGACTGTGCCCAGTGTGACTTCTGCAAGGACATGAAGAAGTTTGGAGGCCCCAACAAAATCAGACAGAAGTGCAGGTTCAGGCAGTGTGAGGTTCGAGCCAGGGTAAGAATTCATCATTTCTACAACATCTTTCACAAGATCAGTTCAGTAGCATAAAATAGTCTTTAAATCAGGAAGTTAACAAGTCTGGAAAGTCAACTAGCAGCATGTCTGATCTGATCTTTATTCGTGCAGTCCTTTGTGGTAACTTCAGAAAATGTTATTTTGTTTTGTTCAGAAAATGCTGCGTGTGAAGGACGAGGAGTGCTCTTTGCGAGAGAGGAGGGAAAATTCCCACCACAGACGGAGACGATACTCTGACGACTATGACAGTGAGGCGGAGCTCTACCAGCAGTACAAAGCAGCAGGAATCGATGACAACATGGTACAAGAATGCACATTACATTGTTTCATATACACATGCTTGTTTCAGATGCACTCGATAAACAGCACTTTAACTGGAAGACTGTGCTCTCCTCTCACACAGGCCTGGGCCAGTGATGACGACGACGAGCTGCCTTTCAGTCCCATCATGCGTAAGAAAGCTATAAAGGTGAAGCACGTCAAGAGGCGAGAAAAGAAGTTTGACAAGAAAGTAAGTAATAAAAAAGGGTCACTGGTATTTACAGTGCTAACAGGTATCTCTTAGTAAACTGTATCAGCGCATGTTTGCTAACTGTGTTTTTAAAAAATCGTGTATAGAAGGAGTCGCGTCGGCACAAACAGAAGCAGAAGCACAAAGACAAAACCAGACACAGTGAGAAGGGAGATTTACGGGACAACACGGGGATGCGTCAGTGCCTGGGACCAACCTGTGTGGAGGCAGCAAGACCCAACTCCAAATACTGCTCTGAGGACTGCGGCATGAAGTTAGCTGCCAAGTAAGACCTCTCACTTTTTACCTTTCAGTCACTAGTAAAGACATAAGTATTTGCTGCTCAAGTCGAATTTTTTGTTTAGTATTAAGGGCATAAAAAAACAGTTTGCTCCTTTTATCTCCCATTGTGCTGAAATCATGGACTTTGTATAAAAGGACAAAGTTAATGTGACGTCACCTGTTGGTTTTTGGACTCATGTTTTGAAGCCCGTAGTTTGGAACTTGACCGTTGCTATGTTGGTTGTTTGGAGCCAGAAGTGACCATATTTGGATTTAAAGGGAGGTGTGAAGAGCAGGGTCTGACCCTTGAACCTGAGGACACTGCCTAATGTGTATGAGACTGGAATTCAGTCTAATCTCATTGGAGACCAGACCTCTCAATCAAACCACACCTCTAAAGCTTCCTCTGTTTGTAGCTTAATATCTACTTAGTGATGAAATGATTTTCAGATGACCCAGCAGATCTCTGAGAAGAAGAGACTTTAGCTAATGAGTTTGTTTGGAGTCAGCATTTAGTGGCCGTTGGGAGTATTGCACTTTTTTACACTTTGGCCTCATTATTGAGACCTGGTTGTCCATTTCTTCATGCAGTCTCTGTTGAAATGACAGTACAATTGCTCCCCCTAGTGCTAGAAGATTTAATTGCTGGTCAAATATTTTTAAATATTTTTTCTGATCTGTATTACTTTCGCTTCAGTATGTCACTGTGTATGTTGTGTTCCTGCATCTTTTGCTCACAGCTAATTAACTTAAAACCCAAGACAAAAAAAACATTGAGTTTTTTAACCTTGAAATCTTTGTACCTGTTGATCCACAGCCGGATCTACGAGATCCTCCCTCAGCGTATCCAGCAGTGGCAGCAGAGTCCCTGCATCGCTGAGGAGCACGGCAAGAAGCAGCTGGAGCGCATCCGCCGCGAGCAGCAGAACGCCCGGCTGCGCCTCAATGAA